>CAUYRH010054132.1:0-69941 GCA_963574655.1 Perodicticus potto | reverse complement strand
GTTACTTTCTTGGCATTATTATTATTAATATTGCTTAATATTTTGATGCAGTAATCATCTGTTTTCTTTTCTGAATGTATTTATCTTCATTCATTCTTTATGTGGTTTTTGTTTCTAGTCCTTATCTTAAACATTGTTATTATTCTTAAATTTTAAGCCTTTTAAATTCTTTGAAGGCAAAAAGTGGAAACCTAATTAACACATGTATATGTAAAAATAAATAAAAAATCTAACTATTGGGTGCAATGTACTATTCTGATAATAGGTACACTTGAAAGCCCTGACTTCAGCATGATACAATTCATCAATGTAACAAAAAATATTTAATAAAAATAACAGTATTGTATCCCTTGATTGCACTATTGTACACAGCTATGATTTAATAATAAAGACAATAAAATTTAAAAAAATAAAAATAACAGTAAAATCAATGAATTTGCAAAAAAGCTTTTTTAATTTTTATTTTTATTTTGCATTAAATCATAACTATATACATTGATGCATTTATGGGGTTCAGTGTACTGATTTGATATACAATGTGAAATGCTTACATCAAACTAATTAACACATCCATCACCTCACTTATTTGTTGTGGTAAGACAATTATACTGTTTTCTTAATAGTTTTGAAATGTACCTCACATTGGGTGAGGTCCCCCAAATACTCTCCCTCCTCCCAGCCTTCGCTCCTCCTCTCTTCTCCTCTTTCTCCTCTTCCCACTTACTTTCTGGACTATAGTTATGTTTTACTATTCATATGAATGTGTAGGTGATTATATATTCATTTCATAGTAGTATTGAGTACATTGGATACTTTTTTTTCCATTCTTGAGATACTTCACTAAGAAGAATATGTTTCAGCTCCATCCAGGTGAACATAAAAGAAGTCTCCATCTTTTTATGGCTGCATAGTATTCCATGGTATACATATACCATAATTTGTTAATCCATTCATGGGTTGATGGGCACTTGGGCTGTTTCCATGTCTTGGCAATTATGAATTGGGCTGCAATAAACTTTCTGGTGTAAATGTCTTTGTTGCAAAATGAATTTTGATCATCTGGCTATATACCTCGTAGAGGAATTGCAGGATTAAACAGTAGGTCTACTTTTAGTTCCTTGAGTATTCTCCAAACTTCTTTCCAAAAAGGCTATATTAGTTTGTATTCCCACCAGCAAAAGTGTAGCAGTGTTCCCTTCTTTCTGCATCCATGCTAAAATCTGAAATTTTGGGATTTCGTTTATGTGGGCTAATCTTACTGGAGTTAGATGATTATTATTATTTATATTTGCATGCTACTTTATAATTCAAAAAGTACTTCACACACAATTATCTCACTTGGTGTATGTGTGCTGTTCTAGGTTCCCATAGAGATATCATTATAAATTTTTTTAAATGCCTATGAAAATCAACAGGCTAGAACTTCTGAGTAAGACATACAGATGCAGCAAGGCATATATCCAATGAAATTCAAAATGGGTTAAAAAAAATGAAGAAAAATGAGGTAAAGCCTCATGTGTATATGTTCTACAGTATGATCAATACTGAAAGATTTTTAAAAAGAGACGAGATTTCAGTATACATTTAACTGACAGAAAGAGTCCACTTAATAGATAAAGGAAGTACAGGAGGACTTTCCAGGATAAAGTGCTACTTTGGAAATGGCACGGCACTTAATAATTAAAGTTTGTATCTATGTGGTTTGTCTTGTTCTATAGTGTCTACAAAATTGCCATTGGGATCAATACCGGATTCTATAAATGAACAAGATACAATTCACCCAATATTTTCATTTCACTTCTTTTATTTCAGTGTTTAAAAATCTTTTAAGTGTATTTAAAACAAGTTGACAAGCAAGGCCATGCAAACATTCCTATAACTAATTTTGTTTCTCAACATGTGATGTAAGACCAATGAATCACTGTAACTAACTCAAATAAGTGACCCAGCGTCATTCCTATTATGAGAACAGGCCATCTGCTCATTGTCCTCGAAAGCTAAACACTGCTCTAGCTTAACTTTTTTACAGCAGTGATTATTCACTTTGGCAAGCATTGCATGTATTGTTTGCTTCATCACCATAAAGATTCTACTTGGGCAACCAAATGCTGTCTATTTTTTTTCTGGCATCACTTGAGCATTCTCTTCATAATATGGGAAATTTATTCAGTACCAATTAGAAGAAAAATCTGCAAGATGATAATGGCTTTGTTACACCAAAAATAATACACAAACTAGTTTCTTCCTGCTATTAACCAATTATAGAAAAAGTTTCTTCAATAAAATTTCTTAAATGGCAAATAATTGTTATTTCAAACCATATGAAATTTCCAACATTCAAGTGTTTGACTTATAAAAATATTAATTTCATATCATCCTACCTAATGTAATGAATCAAGTATTGCTCTTACTTCTCCCCCCTAGTCAAGTTACCTATCTCAAAAGATACATCAATATATTAGACTCTAAGGCAGCGGTTCTCAACCTGTGGGTTCTCAACCCTTTGTAACAATGGAAATACATCACGGCATTAGGAAGGTTGAGAACCACTGCTCTAAGGAAATAATTCCTACCTGGCACCTATTGTCTAGCTATTTCAGATCACAGAAAGCTAAACCATAGAGCACTTACTTGCCTTCTCCCTACAGAGACCAACTTTCATTTTCAAAAACTTAAAAACATGTTTCCTGGGGCGGCGCCTGTGGATCAAAGGAGTAAGGCGCTGGGCCCATATACCGGAGGCGGTGGGTTCAAACCCAACTCCGGCAAAAAAATAAAACCATGTTTCCTTTACAAAGACATCACATGTCAAAAATACACTGACTCATTAAAAAAAGATCCAGTAAGATCTTAATGCTGTTTTTGAGACCATTTTGAGGAATTAACATTTATAGGCATTTTTGGAAAAATGATGTAAGAATAAAAATAAGGCTACTAGGTAAAATACAAATTGGATTAGTGTCCCACAGGGCAATTAAACTATAACCTTTGGGCTTACTTCTCTTTGTTTCTTTTCTTTTCTTTCTGAAGAGAAATCTTCAAGTCAATATAAGTCTGAATTCCAATCAAATAGAATACAGCAAAGTCAAACACATGCACTCCCCCAATTAAAATATCTTTTAAGTTTTAATTAGCATTTCCTAACAATAGTATACAAAGGAGAAATTCTTTGCAGAAGTTGAAATTATTGTCTAAATTCAACTCTTATTTTTGGAATTTAATTATCTCCACTATCTTCTTTGTCTAGTTTTTGATCTTGGGATCTTTGGGCTAACATACTATTCTAAAATAGTCATCCCCTCAAATTAAAACGTTGGGTACACTCATGATCTTTTAAATCTAGAGAACCTCATCTGGTCATTTCCTATACTGGTTATTAGAATTTGAATCCATACTCAATATAGATTACTGTTCTTTTAGTCCTGAAACAAAATCTGTAAAAATATGTTAATTATTTGATAAACCTCCTTTCAAGAATATCCCCAGCTTTCACAAGACCACCAAATTTATCACTGAAAGTTCCTAAAGGCAGAAAGAATTTTACACACATATGTAAGTCTCCTTAAATAGCAACATAAATAAATCTTTGCAATCACTATTTTATGCCAAGAAAATACGCTTAATATTCTAAACTAATGGAAATATAACCATATGCACTTTAGATTCAAATATCTTTGGTTTAAATAAATTCTGGTTTAGGTCAGTCACTTTTAATTCAAAATTTTATGCTTTTGTGAACTTTTTGGAAATGATCTTCAAATTCCTGATCTAGGGAAAATTAGAAATTTTAAACACACTTACTCCAGACGTGTGAGTTATAAAAATTAACAGGAGATGTACTGTTTTAATGTCTCGCCTAAGAGAAGGAGCTGTGAGCCTATAGTACAGTTCTTCCTCAGTATCTCTAGGGGAATAGATTTCAGGACCTCCCATGAATACCGAATCCACAGATGCTCAAGTCTCTGATACAAAATGTCACAGTATTTGTATATAACCTATGCACCGCCTCCCACAGACTTAGCACATCCCTAGATTACTTATAATACCTAATACAACGTAAATAGTTGTTATACTGTATTGTTTAGAGAAAACAACAAGAAAAACTTCTGTGTATGTTCAGTACAGGTACAGTTTTGCTTTTCAAATATTTTCTACCTGCCGTGGTTGACTCCACAGACAGAGAGGGCCAACTTTATTTAGAAAAGACATAAATGAGAACCTCTGTACAAAGGCAGCTATAATAAGGAGCTCTATTATCTGTGTTTAAGCTTCATTTGAAGTAGGTAGCTAGAGATAAAAACATTGAATGAGCCCTTATCCTCCTCTAGAAGGAAAGACGTTAACCAGCAGCATGTAATACATACAGTTGGGTTGAAGACCACAGAGTGCCCTTTTCTCCTTTTTGACAGGGTTACTTAACTCATACACCAGAGAAATGCAGTGGATATTAGGTATCTAGGCCTTCATCGAGGCCAGAAGGCCTGACAAGTCTTTTTTAATACCCTTGTGAAAGAAACAGAGAAAAAGAAATTGAATGCTAATTCAATTGGATGGATTTGAAGAGAACTGAAAAGCCATTTTTTGAGGACGCAGATTAATGAAATGATGTCACCGTGGGCTTTGCCTTCAGCCCTGTCTTGTTCAATGATTGTGTCAATGACTTGAATGAAGACAGAAAATGTATTTGTATCACACTTGCAGGCGATACAAAGCTTGGAAAGATAAGAAATATGTTGGATGACAATATGCCAGTATCATGAGTCAAAAGGATCGTGACAGGCTGAAAAGATGGGCCAAACATGGCATGATGGAATTTAGTAAGGATAAATGTAAGGTCAGCACAGCAACAACAGAAAGAAGCTTGATATTCAATATGGGCTGAGGGAGCTGTGGCTTAAAGCTACGGGTGAAATGAGGACTGAGGAATGTAGTTGAATCCACAGTAAACTATCCGTCAATCATGTGAATGGTCATTTAGGACCTTGCTCATTAGGGTCAAGAAGATGGGAAGTTGACATTCTGTATCTGACGCTTATTTGAAATTAATCTTGGCAAATTATTTAATCCATCCAAACTTTAGTTTCCTTGTATACAAATGATAATGATACTAATACACTCTTCACCATGAAGTCTATGTGTTTTCTTTTTTATGAAAATGCTAAGGCATGATTCTGGAATCATTAATTACTGAGTTTCCTTTTCCCACATTTCAATGGAAGGACAAACCGGAAGCAAGATGTGGGTAGGTTAAGGGGAAACAGAAAAGAAAACGAGAGATCAGAGAAATTAACCAATGTTCTCCGAGCACCTCCTTTGTCCAGGCATTCTGGAAGGCACTTCACAAACTCACTTAATTCTCACAACAAAATGTAACAAAGACAGAATTTCCATGTGTTTTTTCATTTCCACATGAAAAAAACAGAGCCTCAAAAATGGTAGTTTCCCCAAGATTAAAACAGTAAAAAGCAAAATTGGACTTTGAACCCAGGTATGCACTTCAAGGCCAAGATTCTTACCTCTACCATCTCCCCAGCCCATTTGCCTCAAAACAGAGTCCCTCGTGATTACCTGAAAGACAAGTGTCCTCAACATTCTTTCATTCTGTCTGCGTGGTCTAAAATTCAACTTGAAATATCGTTCAACTATGACATCTGTACTAATGTTATCTGGTTTGGTTCAGTCGGTGAGCATTTATTTCAACACATTAAACTATGTGTCTGACTCAACCTGCCTGTATAAAGCAATTCAGTAGGCACAATGGCATCCCTAATCGTGGTCCCCTTTCTGTAATAGTAACCCTTCCTATAAGTAGTTCCTGAAAAGCTTTCTTCTCTGGGTCTTTTTAATGTAATTATACTTCCTTTAGATTTTTATTTAAGTCATTTCTTCTTTTTATTTTCTACTAACTGCACATGAGCAAACCCTGAAGCAAGCCAGCAGCATCAGCCACAGAACAACTTTTTATATAAACTGAATGGAAATAAAAGCAAACAAAAAGATATTCCATCTAATATAAAAATGCAATGCTATGCATTACCACCTTTACTAAAGTAATTTGGAAAAAGACCAATAAGGGAGACATAGCTGCAGGGAGAACATTATATGCCTCCCACCATCAAGCCCCATGCCACCCACATGCTGCCATCCTTCAAAGCCTGAGCCAAGCATCACGTTTCCTGTGAAGTTCCGCCTGACCACATCCTCACCCCAGGTGAGATTTGATCACACTTTCCTTTGCTCCACATCTTTTAATACTTTTTAAAAAGCCCTCGTTACACTGTACTGCAAACATTTGCTGATGTAACAGGATGTTAAATTGTTAAGTTGCAATGGAGGCAACAACACAATAGATATTATATTCCAAAGGATGTGGCTAGACCATTTACAGAACTTTAAAAATAGCTGCCTGGAAACAATACCTGAATCCCTTATTTACATGGAAACATACAGAGAGAATGAAAGTGGAGATGGGGAGGCCTTTCCAAGTGGATTTCTCTCTAAGAATATGCTTAGAATCCCGTCCTCCCACGTGAGAGCTCTCAGGCCTAAGATAGGAGCATTAGTGAGTCTGCTGTAGAAGTTTAGCATGCGAACCCTGAAGCTGGAAGAGCACAGTGGGCTGGCATCTGACTCTCACCCAAGAAATCTGGAGGCAATAGAAATGAGCTAATGAGTTACAATTATCTCAGAGCATTGGAGTGTTGCTGTTACGTGCAGGGAAGAGTTTGCAATCCCAGAGTGTGCTGAGAAAAGACATTTTCCAACCTATTAGATTCTGACTTCTAAGGCTACTTTATGAAAAATGTTCTTTTAAAAGTTGCCAATGACTACCTCCATACTAAGAAATTCAATAAACTCTTCTGAATCCTCATGATGACTCAACATCTCTGAATGACTTAGCACATGCTTTTGTATTCACACTGCCTCTCTTCTTGGTTTCTGTGATCACGCAATAAGGTATTGTGTAAAGACCACAGGTTTTGAAGTCAGACAGACCTAAATTTAGTTTAATATGATAAACAAGTGTTTATCGAATACCCAACAGATCTGAGGGACTCAACTAGGTTCTAGGGATCCATGATAAACAAAGCAGACCGGAAACAAGTCATGGAAAAACATGTTCCTCGCTACGTTTGATATTTAACCCAGCTACATCATTTTCTAGCGATATTACCTTTGGAAAATTTATTAGACTATCTGAACATAAGCTTTCTCATCTATAAAGGAAGAATAATATTACCAATTTCATGGAGAATGTTATGAGAAATAAATGAGGCAAATTATGTAAATTGCCTATCAATCTCCAACAGACACATAATAGTCATTCAATAGACGTTCAAGCGTTTCACCTTCCCACTCCCTCCTCACCACCTTATCCATCCCCTGAATATTCTCCTGCTTTTGCTTCACCTGTTCTTTAATCCTCCCAGTCCTACTGCAGTAAGCAGATATGAAAGACCCGCATTTCCCCAAGGCTTTCCCAGCTGTCTTTCCTTATTCTTTAGAAACAAAGAAGCTTTCTTTCTAAGGACACTTACTTTCTTGGCTTCAATTACCACTTCTATGTGACTGTTGCTTCAAGCTGTGTCTTTAAATGTTCTCTCTCTTTAAGGTCTCTCTCACATTGCCATAATGTCTCCATTTCAGCCTGTCTAAAACTAGTTTATGATGTTCACCTAATACTCCAATGCTAATGCCCTTGATATTAATTAAATTTATTTAAACAAGCTTTTACTAACCCCTCACTATATACAGGAGACTTTTCTGGGGCAAGGGTTTCTTTAGTCGCTATCCAGGGTCAAAAAAAACTTAAGAATGGCTAGCATTCTTCACTACCTGAATTCTCACTATTTGCTTTCAAGAACTCAGGACCCAATTAGACCTGATCAGCAAAAGATACTTGTATCTACAAAGCATTGTAACTTATACGTAGTGGGTGATCAGTGAATGTTTACTTCGCCAAATTCAATTTAAACTAGTGGTGTAAGCAGAAGTCTTATAGTATAAGTCATTCTGGGAATGGTAAATAATCCAAAGGGGTAGTTTAAGCATAAAGTGAGTAATGAGAGGTAAACCAGAAAAACCATAATAGATCAACTTTAGAAGCTTTTAACAGAAAAAACAAGTGATTTGATGTTTATCTAATATAATTCTCTAATAAATAAAATTACCTAATAAGTGATATTTGTCTAATAAATCAAATATAATGGAAAAACCCCTAAAATTTCGTGTAAAAAACATTCTCAAATTAAGATTTTCTGAGTGCACCTTGAAATTGAGAAACTGTATGCAGGGAGATGATTTCAAGGGGTATTACAATGAAAATATACACCCAAACAAAGAGTTCTACATAAATGATTGCACAAGTTTTGTAGCCAGAAAAAAATGGAAACACCCAATTATCCATCAACCTGTGAATGAATACACAAACTGTTGCACAATCATAGGATGGAATACTATTCTGCAATAAACAGGAATAAACTATACTAATAGGTGAATGAACCTCAGAAGCATCCTGCTGAGTGAAAGTAGCCCCATACAAAAATTTACATACTGAACAATTCCATTTATGTGACATCCTGGGAAAGAAAAAGCAATAGGGATAGAAAGCAGATTGGCAGTTGCTCGGAGTAGGGTTGGGAGGAGGACATTAACTGCAGATTATCACAAGGAAACATGTTGGCTGATAGAAGTATTCTATATATCTTGATCATAGTGGTAGTTACATGACATAGACATTTGTCAAAACGTATCAGATTAAACACTTTTAAAAAGTGAATTTTACTCTGTAAATTATACAGGAATAAACTTAACTTTTAGAAAATGCTTTCATGTTAGTTTTTGCAGGTCACTAAAAAAAATCCAAATTAAACCTGATGGCAGTGTGAACAGACATTAAGAGACTAATTCTAAAATGTCTCAAAAAGGAACAAATGATGGGTATCAGCAAATAATTGCACATAAAATCAAGAGAGTAACTTTATTCTACACGCAAGGTAGAATTGCTAAAAGAAATAAAGACTGCAGGAAAAAGAAGTGATTCATAGCAACCAAGTTGGAAAGTCTATCAGGCAGAGAAAAATAAAAGATAATAACTAAAATAAGAAGCAACCTGGGAAATCAGAGATTTCTAAGTAATCTGCAGAGAGTATACAGTTTTCTTTATAGGACAAGGTGAGACTACTATATAAATGCTGGGGGAAAAGGTACATTATGGTCATCCACAATTAGGCCACAAGATGGAAAATAGGAAACATCCAAAAATAGAAAATATTAGGAAAGGGATACTGACAATCTCTAATGTTTCAGAGTAGTCAAAAATTAAAAGCCATAAAAGATAGTTAAATGTGGATTTTGGAGTCGTTAAGTGACTTTTGTCAGGGCTCCTCACAACACCCCAAAATGCGACCCCTTGGCATGCTGAGTATTCTTGAGCTAAAGGAGATAGAAGGACCTCAGAAATCAGAAAATCTCTTTAACCTTCTCCTGCTGTCCTTTCTCCCATCCCTCTTTCCCTCTCCCAAACAAAGCCATAAAAGCTAGAAAGGGCATGCTCTGACCTACCTCCCCTGAAAGTAGGTCATAAGACCCTCGTATTTCAGGTGCCTTGCCCTAAGCCGACAGAGAAGAAAGGCTACACAGAGGCCAAAAGAAGCTGAACAAACGGGTCTCACGAAGCTCCGTCCACATTATCATCATTAGATCATACTTCTTTACAACTTTCTACTTCTTTCATCAGTCTTAGCATAAAAACACATAGTTGTAAGCCAGGTTCAGTTCCACACTCCTATCGTCCCAGCTACTCAGGAAGCCGAGGAGAGAATATCACTTCAGTCCAGGAGTTTGAGTCCAGCCTGGACAATATTAGCAAGACCCTGTCTCTAAAAAAAGCAACACAGTTTTCCCTGATTCTTCAGTTCTTCATTTCTGGGACCTTCCACATCAAGTTAAGGTTTGTTAAATAAATTTGTTGCACTTTTCACTTGCTAATCTGTCTTTGGTTTAGAGGTATTCAGCTATGACCCTTGTAATGAGTAACCAAAAACCATTGCCTTCTCGCCCTATATCTTAAAATAGCACTATTTTAGTAGAAAGGAAGGCTAGAATTTAGATGGCAAGGGTTTAAGAAAAGAGGGGTCTCAAAGACTGGAAAACAGTAAAAACCTTTTTGTATAGATTGAAAACAGTAAAAGGCTCTTTCCCCTCCAGAAGTTACCTGGGGGTTATCAACTAGAAATCTTTGTTCTTAGTAAAGAGAAAAGGAGACTGATGAAAATAAAAGCCTGAAGATAAACCAAAATTTTTTAAAATTCTGAAGTACTTGGTCTCTAGGCTCTGCCCAGCTAGAATCAAACAATAAATATTTATTGAGGCCTAAAATATCAACATGCAGCTTATCCAAGGGTCATCGGGCCCTGGGAGCTGTTAGGTCATAGTACCCAAACTCACATGAGACTGATTTGTACCAAAAGCCAATTAAATAATTTATAATAAAAAGCACAACTGCTAAGCAGACTGCTCTTTATATTCAACGGTCCATACACACGTTCTTCTCCCAGGGGAGAAGCTTTCTCTAGGAAACAAGTTTAAAACTACAATGTTTTGTCACCTCTACCAGCACGAAGGCATCCCATCCACATTGTCTCTCTTTCTCTTTGCCAAATATTTTAAAAATATATCCAGACTTTATTAAAATTGGGATGCAAATGTCTGGCCCTTGGTGGGATTAAATTAGAACTTCTGAGAATGAGAACCAGAAATCTCTATTTTTTAAGTTTCAGCCACACGATTCAAATGCCTTTGATGCACATTAGATAATCTTAGTGCAGTTTATACCCACTTACCTCCTTACCTCATACTTTCTATGCTATTTCTGTCTGGCTTCTACAACCTCACTCTGTTCTCTGGCAGACATCATCAGAGATATCTCAATTTTCCTTCCAATGACATCACTCTAATGAACTATTCTGAAACAGAGAATGTTTTTGCTACTCTCTTTCTTGGAACTTTCTACTTCTTGGCTTCTCAGGTGTAATTCTCTTTCGGGTTCTCATCCAGCTTGCTTCATCTTTTCTTTCTGTTTTCCTTGCTGAATCCTGTTCCACTACATTGGGCCACGTACCTTGGGTTGTCCCAAAGTTCAGCCCTTGTTTTCTTCTTTTTCATTTCTCAGCTTCCTTCCAGGATGATCTCATTGACTCCCATTGCTTTTTCCATCAACTATGTTTTTATAATTCCCAAATCTTTATTTTCAATCCTGGCCTCTTTCCTTTGCTTGTGGTTACTAACCTGCAATGTTCATCAGATAGTGCCTTTAGGAATTAAGGAGATCTGAGATGGGAGCAGCAGAAAAACTGAGTGAAACTGCTCATACAAAATGGGGGCAAGACTGGGAAAGTGCTCTGACAGCAATGCCAAAGACCACATATATAACAGACATGTTAAGGACTGGGGGACGTCAGCCCAGAAAACATAAAGCTGGTGATTTTGACCCAGCTGAGCCTGAAGATATTGCCATCATCAAGCTGAGGGTCATGAGAGAGGGAGTGTAAAGGTGATCTCAGGTCTGGACACAGCAGGAACTGAGGCAACAGCTTGGGTGGGAATAAGATGGGAAGCTACAAATGTATTAATCCAAATGACTGTGCAGTGTGGGAGCATGGTACTGAGACAGTCAGGAAAAGGATAACCTGTTCATTGGTAGTGAAGCTGAAAAAAATAGACAGTTCCACAAGTTTATTTATAAAAGGCTATACACGCACACACACACACACACAGGATGGCTGCAAAGTTCATGTGCAACTTAAACTTGCACACTATTTTAAATTACACATGAACTTTATGGTCACATTGTGTGTGTGTATATGTGTACAGATGTATATTACATATATAACATATATACACATGTTATATATACACATATGTATGTTATATATGATATATATATATCACCTAGAGATCGGGGATTTAATATGCATTCAAACTGAGGTGGCCAGAATGTTCTAGGATTATGTGTCTGAGAGCAATTTCTCTTCCTCCACTACCTCCTTTTAATGTCTAATTATAAAACATTTCAAACAGAAAAGAATTCAATACATATATAGCCGCTACAGAGATGAAGCTGGTGTTAGTATTTTCCTGTGTTGTTCAGATTGCTGTCTTTTATAAAAGATACAAGACACCCTGCCTGATGCTTTCTCTTCACTCTGCTCCCCAGAAGTCATCACTATGCTCAAGTCAATGTGTGTCAGTCTTATGCTCATTTTTATTCTTTCACTGCAATGAAAATAAAAATTATAAATCTAAGCTTTTGACTCAGTCTTAGGTAAAATTAAGAGAAAGTATGCCCGGTGAAATGGCTCATGTCTGTAATCCTAGCACTCTGGGAAGCCAAAGCGAGAGGATTACTTGAGTTCAAGAGTTCAAGACCAGCTTGAACAAGAGCAAGACCTTGTTTCTACTAAACATAGAAAAATTATCCAGGTGTGATAGTGGGATACTTGGGAGGCTGAGGAAGGAGGATTGCTTAAACACACAAGTTTGAGGATGCAGTGAACTATGACATGGTACTCTAGCCTTGGTGACAGAACATGACTCTGTCTCCACAAAAGGAAAGAAAGGAAGAAAGGGAAGGGAGAAAGGAAGGAAAGAAGGAAGGAAGTGTATTTCAGAATACAGTAGTATTTGAGAGAAATCTTCGGTGGAACAAATATAATTTACCCTTGAACAATTGACCTTTCACACAGTAGAAAATCCACATATAATTTTTGACTCCTCCCAAACGTAACTACTGATATAACCTACTATTGACCAGAGTTTGCATGTATATGTGTATTATATGCTGTATTCTTACAATAAATTAAGCTAAAGAAAAAAAATTAAGAAAAGTGTACGTGGTCCGGGTGTGGTAGCTCACACCTACAATCCTAGCACTCTGGGAGGCTGAGGCAGGTGGATTGCCTGAGCTCAAAGCTTTGAGACCAGCCTCAACCAGAGTGAGACCTAAAAATAGTTGAGCATTGTGGCAGGTGCCTGTAGTCCCAGCCACATGGGAGGCTGAAGCAAGAGAATCACTTGAGCCCAAGAGTTTCAGGTTGCTATGAGCTGTGACGCTACGGCACTCTTCCAAAAGTGACAAAGTGAGACTCTGTCTCAAAAAAAGAAAGAAAATCAGGAAGAGGAGGTATATTTACTATTTAGAAAGTGAAAGAGGATCATCCTAAAAGCCTTCTTCCTTGTCATCTTTACATTAAGTAGGCTGAAGAGGAAGAGAAGGAGGAGAGGTTGATCTTATTATCTTAGGTATAACACAGGTAGAAGAAAAGCCACATATACGTGGGCCCTCACAAATCAAACCCTTGTTGTTCAAGGGTCAATTGTATTTTGAAATAGATACTTTGTGCCAGTCATTACAAGCCTCAGAAAGACGAGAAAAAGAAGGTTAGAAAATGCTTATATTCTACCAACCTCTACAGAAAAATGAACAAAGAGCTCTGACACTAGCCAGGTAAAACTACAATATCACTTAAATCTAAATCTATATAAGTTTTTGTATTGTTTTCATTAAATAAAATGCTTGTCTTTAGTATTTTCTGAGAAGGAGAAACAAAATTCCCTAAGAATTCAGCAGCTAAGTACAAAGTGTTGGGTTACTAATTTAAAAACGTGCCCCTTAGCATCAAGGCATGTGATGACTTCAAACCTTATTTGAGTCTTACCCAAAGAAGAATTACATACATATTTGTCATAAGAATTAAAATCTGGCCGTGTAAGTGATAAATGACTTGACAGGTCTATGATTATTAACCCACTACCCTCATCTAAGGGTAGTTTCTCTTGCTCTTCAGAAAGCTTCAGATTCTTTGGATTACATTTCCCTAGCAGACAGAAAACGAGTTTAATTTTTTTAAAGCAGATTTTTTAATAAATTCAGGTGTAAAAACAATGCCAAAATATCATGAGGCATAAGCAAGAGTGTGTAGGTGTTATGCTTAACATCTTGCATAAATACCAACTTATCTTAAGCGCAGATATATGCGTGTACATCTACTTCACTCCTTTAATGGCTTACAGTATGACATTGACAAAATTATCTATAGTCTATTTCTTTTCATTCCACTGGCAAGGAACATTTAGTTTGTTTGCTCCTATTGTTTCACTATTATTTATCTGTGATGAACATTCATCAACATAACTCATTGTACACATATTAAGAGTTTCTCTAAGACAATCAGAATTGAAAATGCTAAATCACAAAGCTCAAACATCTTGAATTTACTGTGTATTGAAAATTTCTTTCCAAAGTGCTTACACCAATTTTCCTCACTTGCAGCAATTTATTTCCATTGACCTACATTCTCACCAGTACTTACTAATATTTGTCAATCCAATGGGTATGAAATGACATCTGACTCATTCAATCTGAATTTCTTTGACTATTATGAGATTGGGCATGTATTGTGTTTATTGGCAGTTACTTTTCTATGAATCCCCTATTCATATACTTTGCACATTTTCCTATAAAAGTTGATTGCTGTTTTCTTTTTGATTTGTCTGAGCTCTTTATATATTCAAGACACTAATCCTTTGTTTTTCATCTGCATTGCAAATATTTCCTACAAGTTTGTGGCATACATTTCTACTTAATTCACAGTATCTTTTGTTACACAGAAATCATATTCTTTGGTAGATAAACTAAAACTTTGTGGTTAATCATCAAATACTTGGGAAACGGGTAACTTCTATTCCCTTCTCGGCCAATGTTGAACAGAAGCTCTTGGCTTAATGAAAGCAACAAATAAAGCTCATACAGATTCAGATTTAAGTAATATCTTTGTCCCACCTTGCTATTTTCAACCCAATTTATTGCTCTTTGTCCATTTTCAGTGTCATTTTTATTTTTTGTCATTTGAAAAGTTCTCATGTTATACTGTAAACTCAACTAAGTATTTAAGACAATTTTTGTCAAATTTAATCAATATTTCTTATACTTTGAAATGAAAGCTGTCTTGGAAATGAAAGAAGTTATCTTGTGCTGACACTTTACTTGAATTTCATCTATTTTCACCCACTCTTAAAGGACACAGTGCTAGATGTTGCTACACTGTGGTTCTAACAACCTGCTCTACCAAAGCCATGCAACCCCTTTTGGGTGCTAGGAAACATTAGGCCACGGCATATAATCTAGGGGGGGGAATAGAAGAATTTTAAAACTTCATGACCTATTTCTTCAACTAGATTTAAACCTTTTTGGTGGTGGAGACCATGTTTTACATCTCTATATATTTCTTGTGGTCAACATATTAATAAGTTCTAACAATATCTGTTACTCAAATTTATTTATGGCTGAAAACACCTACAGGAAAGATCTTATTGCCAGTTGATAATTTTGACCTGGATATAGAAAATTAACATAAAAATAAGAATATGTTTAGAATAACTCACAACCTTTTAAATGATACACAGGTATATTTTAGTCAGTGCTCTTCAGCAAGCTCAATAGTATGGTATACGGATCAGAAAAGTTTATCACAATAACAAAGAGTACTTATCAACATTACATCATACCTGGATATATTAGTCAGGACATAGGTTAAGTTACTATAATGAGAAATCTCAAAACTTAAGAACCTAAATAAGATATGAGATTTTTCCTCTTCACAGGTAAAGGTCTAGATGGATATTTTAGATTTATATTCCAGTGGGTATATCAGGTACCTAGCATATTTCTGTCTTGATATTCTCTCATCTTCAACCCAGAATTGCCAACTTCTAGTCCAAAATGAGTACTCTAGCTCTTATATTTATATCTGCGTTCCAACTAGAGGAAGAAAAAAAAAGAAAAATTGACAGTATGCCCTTCCCATTTTTAAGGGCATTACCCAGAAAATCATACATGAAACTTTTAATCACATGCTTTAGCCAGAAGATAGTCATGTTGCCACATCTTGCTGCAACAGAGCCTGGGAGATGTATCTGAGTCGCCACATGTTCAGTTAAAATTGAAGAATTCCATTAATAAAGAAAGAAGAAAATTATAGGCATTGGCAGACAATAACAGGCAGTGTGATACCCTTGTCCTATACTGGACATTCACTTTGGTCCAGTCTATTGCCTATTAGTTTGAGATAGTTAGTATCCTTCACTCTCCTGGAAGACTTCAGAAAAGTCAGGAAAGACAAGGCCCAGAGGCTGAGCACAGACCAACATATTCTACTCCTTTCAAGGGGATAAAAAACACAGGACAGTGGATAATAAAGAAGCATGTCTCAGTCGCTGGAGGACATTTTCCTCTCTCATATGAACAAAATAATGATGACAACTAAATTTTCTGTGAAAACTAACAGAAAGTATCCTTGAATATAATCATCATAGTACAAAAAACAAAGAGAAATTTGAAAAATAAGATGAAGGGCATATTTTTTATTTTAAAAACAATATAAAAATTCAAGTAAATTTGAATAAAAGAAAGTCTAAATGGAATTACAAATTAAGTTTGATTCGAGGAAATAATCAATGTATCAACTCATCATGCAGCCAAATTTAAGCTAATGAATTGCAAACTTGCTTAATCACTCAGAGAGCAGGTGCTTGCACATTCCGGGCCCCTGTTCCCACAGATTGATTCAGAGGGGTTGGAAATAAAACAGGAAATGTTCATCTCAAAAATTATCCCAGCTTAATCTACTTCAAGTTGTCTGAAGGAAGCCTTGTTTAGAGTCTAGTTTATAGATAATGGCAAAACTGTAAAGGTTTTGGAGTAGATGAATAATCTAATCAAATCTCTGCTTTAGAAAGATTATTCTAGAAATTAAATGATCTAGATTAGATTAGGAAAAAAGATCAATAATTAGGGAATTATTGCAATACAGCTGGGAGATAATTAGAATTAAATCAAGGTAACAGCTGAGATAACAGATAAAAAGAAGATGAAGAAGAGAGACATTCAACAAGTCTACTCATGGGATATAAAAAAGATTAGTGGTTGAGTATAAAATACATGGAAGAATTAAACATGGGTCGGAGGTTAACATTCTGGGAGAATGATGACACCATTATTCAAACATGATAGTCCTCCCTTATATGGGGGGATAAGTTCTAAGCCCCCCAGTGGATACTTGACACCATAAATAGAACCAAATCTTATATATACTATGTTTTTTCCCATGTATACATTCTTATGATATAGTTTAATGTGTAAATTAGGCACACTAAGAGATCAACAATAGCCCGTAATAAAAATAGAACAATTTATCAAAGTACAGGCATCGGTACCTTTGCACTTTCAAGTCATTAAGTAAAATGAGGGTTATTTGAACACAAGCACTGCAATACCATGATCATTGATCCAAGAACTAAGCTACTAAGTGACCAACAAGCAGTTGGCACAGTTAGCATGGACATGCTGGACAAAGGGATTATTCACATCCTGGGTGGATGGAACAGGATGGTTTGAGATTTCATCACACTACTCAAAATGATATACAACTTAAAATGTATAAATTGTCTGTTTTTGAAACTTTCCATTTAATATTTTCAGACCCTACTTGACCACAGGTAACTGAAACCATGGAAAGCAAAACTCCAGATAAGTGGAGTCCTGTACACTACAAAAGCATGAAAATAAAGAAAATAACTTATTTGATATTGAACATGTGAGTCTGAAATACTGAGTATCTCCCACAAGCAAATGAAAAAACATGTGGCATCAGATAGGGTGTAAAGAGGTACTTTTGTAAGTCCTCTGTGTAAACTTCTTGTGTTGTTTGCTCACATCCCACTTTCCAAGGCAAGTCACATAGTTGAACTCACTGTCATAGGGTAAGATAGGTCACACCACCCAATGTGGAAGGGCACTACAAAGATGTAGAGATAGAGTACTGAAGAATTGGTCACTGGCATTGAACTTTTGCCTAATGAAAAAGCAAAGTTGATAAATACAGCTATTTTTTTTATCACAGTAAACTTGCATCTCAAGAAGAAATATTTCTACATTTGTATCTTTAAAGATAGCATGTTCTCATATTGGGAGTAAGCTTGCAGCTGAGTTTTTTATCATATTTTGGAAAATTATGAAAAAATATTACATAATTGGTCCTAAATTACCATAGTTACTGCTTTGAGGAAATATAAATGCAAATGAGAAAATAATTAACTGAATAATACAGCACAATTACAAATAATATCATTTTGACATGGTCTGGGTATTGTGTATTCTTAGGTTCATTGCAAAACAGTAAAATAAAGAAAAGCTGTAAGAGGAAAAAGATATGAGTTGGACAAATTAGTGTAAGTTTACATTACTAAATCCACTGCAAATGGCAAGCTTATTAGTAACTTTTTAGTAGAGGTTTGAAAAATGTTTTATAAAATATAAGCACTTTTAAAAGTCTGCTCCAACAATGACCATATATATATATATATATATATATACAGTAGAAAACTCTAAAAGAATTGTTAGAAAGAAAAGTAAAATTGCAGAATACAAAATTAACTTATAAAAATCAGTTGTGCTCCTATACACTAACAATGAACTACTCAAAAAAAAGAAATTAAGAAAATGTTTACATTTACAATAGCATCAAAAAGAATAAAATACTTAAGAATGAATTTAACCAAAGATCCATATGCCAAAAACTACATGGCATTGATAAAAGAAACTGAAGGCACAAATAACCAAAAACTACCATGTGTTCCTGAATTACAAAAATTAATATTGTTAAAATGTTTACACCACCAAAATAATCCATAGATTCAGAGCAATTCTTGTCAAAATTCAAATAACATCTTTTGCAGAAATAGAAAAAAACAATGCTAAAAATGCATATAAAACCACAAAAGACTCTGAATAGCCAAAACAATCTTCAGAAAGAACAAAGCCAAAGTATCACAATTTCTGATTTCAAAATACGGAGAGTGCCAAAAATACGTATACATAATTTAAGAAAGGAAAAAGGTGTATTAAAATTTTAATACTCAGGGCGGCGCCTGTGGCTCATTAAATAAGGCGCTGGCCCCATATGCTGAAGGTGGTGGGTTCAAACCCGGCCTTGCAGAACTGCAAAACAGAAAAATAGCCACGTGTTGTGGTGGGCACCTGTGGTCCCAGCTACTCAGGAGGCTGAGGCAAGAGAATCGCCTAAGCCCAGGAGTTGAAGGTTGCTGTGAGCTGTGTGACGCCACGGCACTCTACCAAGGGTGATAAAGTGAGACTCTGTCTCTACCAAAAAAAAAAATTTAATACTTGTCAGGTTTGACTTCTAAAATTACAAGGAGATATAAGATACGATATACCAGATAACAAGTGTTATCAGTATATATTGACTATGATAATTTTAATACAGTTCTTTCCTTTCTTAAACTATATACACATCTTGTTGGCATTCTCTGTATATTATCACAACACTGGGCATAGTGGCTCACATAATGTAAACCCAGCTACTTAAGAGGTTGAGGCAGGAGGATCACTTTAGGCCAGAGTTTAAGACTAACTTGGGCAGCATAACAATACTCCATCTTAATTATAAATAAATAAATAAAATGCAAAACACAAAAATATATTACAAAGCTATAGCAATCCAAATAGTATGATACTAACATAAATACAGACACATCAAACAATGGAACAGAATAGAGAGTCCAGAAATAAACCCATACACATAAGATCAACTTACCATAAAGTCAACAAAAAGGGTACCAAAAGTATACCTTGGGGCATAATAGTCTTTCTAAAAAATGGCATTGGAGAAACTGGATATTCATATACAAAAATAATCACATTGGACCCTTATTGTATACCAAACACAAAAGTTAATTGAAAATGGATTAAACACTTACATATAAGACCTCAACCATAAACTCCTCAAAGAAAACATAGGGAGAAGATTCCCTGATATTATTAGCTTTAGCAATAATTTTTTTGGATATGACACCAAAGCCACCAGGTAACCCAATCAAAAATAAGTTAATGGGGCTACATCAAACTAGAAAGCTTCTGCACTGCAAAGGAAACAATCAACAAAACGAAAGGGTAACCTACAAAATGGAAGGAAATGTTTACAAACCATATATCTGACAAGGATCTAATATCCAGAATGTATTTTTTTAACTTTATATATAAATACACGTGTTCATTAGGTTTCCACTCTTTGCCTTCACAAAACCAAAAAGGCTTAAAATTCAATAACAATAACAATGTTCAAGATAAGGACTAGAAACAAAAACCTTGCAAAGAACGAATGAAGACAAACACATTCAGAAAAAAAATCAGACAATTGCTGCATGGAAACATTAAGCAATAACAATAGTAATAATGCAAATAAAGTAACATTCACATTGTCAAACAAGCGCATGTCTACCATAGAATGCCCTGACTCTGAGGTTCAGCATTGAGTCATCAGCCAACCTCTTCTTCTAATTTTTTTTCCAAAGTCTCAAAAAATAGACAACCAACATTTATAAATAAAAGTAAAAGATAATTTCAAAAAACAGATCATGCCAAATCTTATAGACTATAGAAAAAGAAGAAATACTTCAAAATTATTCTACTTAATCTGGATATACCTGATATTAAAATTGGAGAAAACATATTATTATAAAGGGGAAATTACAAACATATTTCACTTATGAATGAGGATGCAATATCCTAAACAACATATTAACAAGTTGAATTAAAAATTAATGTTTAAGTAATGTACTTTAGTCAAAATTCAATCCAATTTATGTGAGAATTAGTCACTATTTTCTTTTCTTTTCTTAGTTTTTTTTTTCTTCTTTTCCTTTCCTTCACCCCCTCCCTCCTTCTCTGTCTGGTCTTCCCTTCCCCCATGCCCCACTGTGTCATTAACTGTCATTAATTGTCCTCATATCAAAGTTGAATACACAGGATTCACACCTCTCCATTCCTGTGATGCTTCACTAAGAATAATGTGTTCCATCTACATCCAAGTTAGTACAAATGCTACAAAATCTCCAATTTTTTTAATGTCTGAATAACACTCCATGGCATACATATACCACAGCTTACTGATCCGTTCCTGGGTTGAAGGACATTTAGGCTGTTTCCACATTTTAGCGATTATAAATTGGGCTGCGATAAAAGGCCTAGTACAAGTGTCTTTAATAATAAAAGGGTTTTTTTTTTCCTTCTGGATAGATGCTGAGTAATGGGATTACAGGATCAAACGGGAGGTCTAGGTTGAGTTCTTTGAGGTTTCTTCATACGTCCTTCCAAAAAGGTTTCCAGAATGTATTTTTTAAAAAATCTCATACAACTCAATGGCAAAAAATAATAATAATAATAAAATAAAAACAACCTGATTGCAACACAGATTTTTAAAAAAAACGAATAGACATTTTTCAAAAAAAGACATACAAATAGCCAAAAGGTACATGGAAAAGGCGTTCAACATCGCTAATGATCAGGGAAATGCGAATCGGTGATCTTGTCATTACTCAGGCCCATCACCAGCACTTGACACATTTGATCACTTCCCTTCCATACATTGCCTTCACTTGTCTTGGTATAACACACTTTACTGGTTTTCCTCCTACTTCACTAAGATTTCCTTGTTGGTATTTACTGTTACTTTCATTTCTTCTCCCAGCCACTTTTGAAGGGCCTCACAGCTCAGTCTTTGGACCTCTTCTCTTATTCACTTACATTTATTTTGCAAATAATCTTACCTAACTCCATGACTTTGGGCCATAGGATGGATGACTTCTCTTCTGAACTCCAGTTTCCTTTATCTAACTGCCCACACAACATTTATATTTGGGATATCTAAAAGCCATTTCAAATTTAACAAGTCCAAAATCAGGCTCTTAATCCTTCAGTCTAAACCTAATGCCCATCTTGGTTGACAGCAATTCCATCCTTGCAGATGCTCTTGTCAAAACATCAGAGTCATCCTTGATTTCTTTTTCTTTCACTCCATGTCTTGTGTACTTCGCCAGAGAAATTGTTGGCCTTCCCTATGGAATATACATCTACAGTCCAATTACTTCTCACTACTTCCACTACTGCCCATGCTCCAACCATCGTTTACCTGACTGCTGTAGAAGCATCGTTACCTATCTACATGCTTCAACGCATGCCATTCCACAGACAGTTCTGGGTGGGGTTATATTCTAGATTTTCAAATCCACATCATATCTTGTCATTCTGCTAAAAGTGCTCCAATGGCTCCTGGAGGCAAACCCTGACAACAGCCCGCAGGTCCTGCATGCTCTGCCCTTGTGATCTCACCAATGCCATCTTCTGCTCTCCACTCACTCACTCTGCTCTCATCTTGGTGGCATCTAAGCTTCCTTGCAGACACCAGGCATGCACCAACCTGAGGGCTTTGCACTGGGCTGTTCTCACTGTGTAAACTGGGCTTTCCCCTCCTTCAAGTCAAGTCTCTGCTCAAGTATTGTCTCTTCACAAGGCTTTCCCTATGACAAAATTCTATCTATAGCCTGCACTCCCACCCCCAGCATAGACACACAAACATCCCCTTCTATGCTGGATTTGTATACCACTCATCACTTTCTAATGTATTCTATAATTAATTCATGTACTATATTTATTTCTCCTCTTTTTAGAATGTAAGACACAAGAGGAAGGGTTTTTGCATCTTTGATTTACTGGTATGCACCAAACACCTAGAACAATGCCTGGTGAAGGCTAGCAAAATACAACACTCCAATATATGCCATTTTTGCATAAGGATTTTTTTTTGAGTCAATGGCATTTGAAAAACAGCAGATACACTCTGTCCTTCCTGTACCAGGAGGGAAGAAACTTTCTTGTCACCAGAGACAGACTGATACTGAGAAAAATCTGTACAGTATTAAAATAACTCACCTCCCTTTACCCTCCCTATACGTTTTAATTTTTAACAGTTGCCCACCCTTTGTTCAACTTACTATTCTATATATATATTTAGGTTTTTCTACTTCTTTGAATCTTTGTTTTCCTGCTCCCCTGTAAAAATCTATATGCCTTTCTCCTGTTAACGTAGCTTATGTCAATTCTCAGACGCAGCCCAAGAACCCAAGAGGATAAAGTTTTGTCTCCCCTGAAGTGACACATAATTGCTGCTCAATAAATGTTGAGTTTAGGCTGGGTACAGTGGCTCATGCCTATAATACTAGCACTTTGAGAGGATAAGGCAGGAAGATAGCTTGAGACCAGGAGTTCAAGATCGGCCGGACGAAAAACAAGACCCTAACTCTACAAAAAATAGAAAAGTTAACCAAGTGTGCAATGCACGCGTATAGTCCCAGCTACTTGGGAAATGGAGGCTAGAGGATTGCCACCGTTTGAAGTTGCATTGAGCTATAATGACACCTAGCCCAGGTGACATGGAGAGACCCTGTCTCAATATAAGAATTTGCAAATGAATAGATGGAAAACTAGTTGAATTACTAAATGCATTTCTTGTTCAGAAAGATGAGCACTTTGCTAAATAAAATCAGAGGTTTTTTCATGCATATTTATTTTTATTATCCTCCCTACTCTTCATAAATTCTACATCCCTTAATAGTATAATATCGTAAAAGTGTATCTATATTTAAAATTCTCAGTCACATATACACATTTGGAAAAAATACCTTTACTCAGCTCATTTCCTAGATTTCATATACAAATTCCAGCTAGAACTTAGCAGAAATGTCTTCACTTCTGATATTTTTAATTCAATTCATATAGGAAGTTTTCATAACAGGTTTTAATTGCATTTATTCAGATGTCTGATTTGATTCTTTTTTAATTGGAGGAATAGTGTTGAAAAGGATTATCATTTCTAACAGTGACAACTGAGCTGTCATTGGCATTTTTCTGTTTGTGAGAGGAAAGCAATAGAACTCTTGCCACTTAATGAACTCCTCTTGGTAGGCAGAAGACCTACATGTCACACACTTCAGTGATTTTCTCTTCCTGCAGCTCCCACATGTCCAAGTTTTTCCTCCTTCCTTGCTCTTCTGATAACTTATCCGGTTCCACTTTCAACGGTGACAGTTGCCAGTTGTACATACAGTCAGAGCATGGACTGCAGCAGATTGGATTACGAACCTTATTGCTAAAAGTGAGGCTTCCTCCTTGAAAACCCTGGATGACCAGAAACAATGGATTACGGCCAATGCTGTGAACCTCAATGCCTTTGAGTAACCCATGAGGAAGTGTCAGTGGCACTTTATAAACTCAGGATCATATGGAGCTCTTCTCTTTCTTTTTTCCCCTCCAACTTCCTGCTTTCCTCTCCTCCCAGGAGTTAAATGAGTTCTGTGTTCTTGACTTTAGGAGAAACTGAGCCCTAATCTTTAGCATAAGACTCACTTCCTGCTTAAGAGATCTGGAGAATCATGAGAATGGCATGTGAGTTGTGTGCATGCAGAAAATCAGAAAACTGGCCTCCAAGGGAGAATGTTTATGTGAGGTGTGGCAATATCAGGCCTAATGGTTATGGTAAAGATTCTCCAGATTCCATGGGTCTCTTGATGGTAGAGGCAGAGGTTGTGCTGCGGTTTTGCAAAAACAAAGGTGGAGACATTCTATCTGACCTTCTCCACGTCCTCACTAATCAGTGCTAATGTCAGATAAGCAGCTTTTGTCTGTTTATTCCTATTTTATGATAATAAATACAGACCAAGGTTTACTTGGGAGGGCTCAGAGTTCCTCAGTCCCCCGACACAGACTTTCTGTCAAGCCTCTTCATTCCTTGCGCCAAATCCCTTCATTGACCTTTCTCACCACAATAGATAATCACCTACCACCATCCAGTTCCCCTGTTCATTTCACCCCTACCTTTCTTCTGCAGATCGTTGTTGCCTAAAGGAAATCTTATTCCCAATAGGATTTGTAAGGCTTGCTAAAATATCCTTTTAAAATTCTTATAGGCTGCCTTTTTGTAGTAAGACTAAAAATCATTAGCATTCTCATCCATTAGAGGCAAATTTGCATGCTAGAAAAGAAGGAGATAATTGAGACCAAACAGCTGTCCTTCTAGCTCACCTTTGCCCTATTATGGACCCCATGGTGCACAAAAACAAAACAAAACAAAACAAAACAAACAAAAACAACTGGAGGCAGAAAGTATTTCCCTTAGAGACTGCAATCCTTACTGCAAGTGAATAACAGCCTTGCTACCTTTTAGCTGATAAATGTGGGTAACTTTTCCAAGTCGCATTTTTTTTCCTAGATGATTGTAATGTCTGCTTCTGAGGTACTGTGTGTAAGAGTAAAGCTGATATCTCTGAAGTAAGTCTGTATACTTTAAAGTGTATTAAGAACAAGTGAGGCTAGTGGCATGTGCCTATAGTCTCAGATACGCAGAAGACTGAGGTAGGAGCCTTTTAACTTTTAAGACATTTATATCCCTAAAGAAAATATACTACTGTCTCATGTATTTTAAATTTTTACATACATTTATATATATTTATATCCTGTTAACCTACTTTTCTCCACTTAAAAAGTCTGTTTTTGGAACTTATTTATGTTGATACCTGAATATTTCTACAGCTCCACAACACGATGTTGAAGAACAACCATGTACCAAGTCTCCCTTATAAACATTTGAGTTTCTCCCTTAAAATGCTTGCAGAGGACCACCTTCACATTTACAGTCTCACTAAAAATACACAAACTTACCAGTAGGTGTCATCAGAATTATTAAGTTTTACTAATTACATAGGTGTGATATGATGTTATGAAAGTTTTAATTTATATTTCCCTGAATGTTAGCAATGTTGAGAATCTTTTCAAATTTTTATTGCCATTCAGTTTATCCTATGAATTATCTATCATGATCTTTGCCTATTTTTCTACTGAGTTTTTTTGTAATTAATTAGTAGAAGCTCTTTATATATTGTAGATACTAATCCTTTAATGGTTATATGCATTACACCTTCTTGTAGTTCTTGTCTTCTTTTATATTTTTCATAATATCTTACAGAAGTTATATAGTCAAATTTGTTAATATTTTCCTTAATAGATTGTACTAATACATCATGTATGTGGGCCATTACAAAAGTTTTGAGATACACAAAAATCAAGAAATGTAAAATCTCCATGATAGGAACAAATGAAGTCTTCTCCACAACGCTGAAAAGCCAAATAAATGGAAACTTGCACAGGTGAATCAGAAAGGTTGCTGTCAACTGTGTTTCTAGAAAGTGAAATAATGTACCAAAACTTTCATGTGTCAAAATTTTCATAGTGACCCACATCTGAGAAATCATTGCCAGGGATATAATTAAAATATTATTTTTCCTGTTTTCTTCTAAATATCTTATTATTTTACTTTTTAAATGTAGATTTTTAGTCCATTTGGAATTCAATTTCTATAAATGTACAGATATAAAATTTTCCCGTATCAGTAACTAAATGTCACAAATATCATTTACTTAATAATCCATCTTGTATCCACTTAAATTTTATTGGCCTACTCTCATCATATAAATAGATTGGGTTCTAAATTTCCTTTTGTTTCCTATTGTTTTCTCCATTTCTGTGTTAACCCCCACAGTTTCTATTCCTATAGATTTACAAAAGTTTTCACATTTGGTCAGTCAAATCCACCATTATTATTCTTCTTCAAGACTATATTGACTGTTCTGGGTCTTTTCTATTTCTATATTAGGATTAGTCTGTTGAATTTAATTCAAAAGACTGATGACTTCTTTATTGAAAGTACACTAAATTTATAGATTAACTTGGATAAGTACGTATCATTATGAGTTTGAGTCTTCTAGCTCGCCACCCATAGCACAGTGGTTACAGCGCCAGCCACATACACCCAGGCTGGCGGTTTGAACTCAGCATGGACAAGCTAAACAACAGTGACAACTGCAACAAAAAAACAGCCAGGCAGTGTGGACCTGTAGTCCCAGCTACTTGGGAGGCTGAGGCAGGAAAATCACTTAAACCCAAGAGTTTGAGGTTGCTGTGAGATGTGACACCATGGCACTCTACCAAAGGCAACATAACAAGACTCTGTCTCAAAAAAAAAAAATTTTTTTTGAGTCTTCCCATCTGCCAATCACGGCGTCATAATCATACTACCTCTTTCTAATCATCTGTCTTCTTTTTAAATTTTTTATGCAAAGGTCTTGCAATTTTTTTTTAAGTTTTCTTCTAGTTATCTACAGTTTTTCTTCTCACTACAAACGATATATAAAAATGGTGTCTCAAGTGATTAACAGCAAAAGGTTGGGTATTGAAAGCAAAATACTTGTGTTTAAATCCTGGCTTTGCTATTTAGAGTTTATTATCTAAATCAAGTTATTTAATCTCTCAGCACCTGTGGAAGACAGTTCATTCATCCATCAAATCAAGTATTATAAACACCTACTTCCTAGGATTCTTCTGGTGATCACATTAAATAGGGGGATTTAGAACATTGTCTGGCACATGGCAAGTGATTAAAAGATGTTAACCATTCACATTAGTTAGGATGGACAAGGGTATGTTGTATTAACAAGCAAGTCTAAAATTTCAGTGGCTGAACAAACAAAGTGTGTTGTTTGTTTGTGCTGCACATCTATTATGTATCAGGTAGGGTACTGTTCTATTTTGTCCTAAACCCAAAACCCATCCTGATGGAACAACTATTTTCCAGAAGATTGCCACGTCTGTGAGCAAAGGAAATCTTACTCCCAAATATGACAACTTTCCCAAAGAATACTTTGAATTAAATGCCAAAGAATACTTTGAATTAAATGCCATTCACAAACCCTCTATCTCCATAAAACCAGACTGACCTGGTTAGGGGATCAAAGGGAGCAACTGACTTCCTTTCCATCCCTCTGAATGCTAGCAGACCTGGCCCAATCACTTAAAAAGTAATACCTGTGTCTCAGGCTAATTTAGAATCAAGCTATTTCCCCACCTATTCACCCTCCCTAACAATCACTTGTTGCACACATACTCCACCTTCTCCCCTTCCCTTCAAAAAGGCAACTGGAAAGGTATTTGAGCGTTATTGAGACATTGGGTAATCATTCTTGTGGTTCCCCCCCTCCCCCTTTTAAGCATTTGGAAATAAACCTTTCTCTTATTAATCTGCTATAATTGTGAGCTGATCTTTTAAGGAACCAACCAAGGGAATTTGCCATCATCCAAATGTAGGGATCATGGCAACATTCGCCCTTTTGCCATGTGGAAGACGATTACCATTCCTTGTTCTGAGGAACAAAGAAAAAGTGCAGCAAATCTTGCCCTGGCTCTTAAAGCTTTTACCCGGATGGAGGTGACAAGAATTACTTCTACTTACATGTCACTGTTCACAGCCAGTCACCTGACCAAACTTCAAGAGGACAGGAAAGTAAAATCCTCCCATGTTTCTAAGACAGAACCAAACTACTTAGTGAACAGCATGATGTTACTACATGTTTGATATGGAAAACTGAATTTTTAAAATTTTAATCTTAAATTTGATCAATTTGCTACACTATCTTATTAGTTCCAATAGTTTGTCTTTAACTTTCTCTTGGATTTCCTTGGTAAATATGCCATTATTGTTTATAAATAATGACAGTTTTGTGTCTTCCTTCCCAATCTTTGTACTGTTTATCTTATTTGTGTGATAGGTGTGTTACTGTGCTGTCTAGAACTTACAGTATAATGATGAAGAAATTGTAACTAGTAGTTAAAAGGTGTATATCATCAGTCCTTTCCACTTTTGTGAATTTGATCAGTCTGATGAATCTTGTTTTTATATTAGTTTGCATTCCTCAATTACTAGTGAAGTTGAGTCTTTTCCCCATAATTGTTCTTGGTCATGCAACTTCTCCTTTGGTAAAGTGTTGTTTTCTACCCTATGTTTTTTTTCCTAGTATACTGCCTTCCTTTTTTTTGTTTGTTTACTGATTTATAAAAATGCTTATATGTTCAGATACTAATCCTTTGTTGGTTAAATACATTGAATACCTTCTTACAGCCTATGGATTATATAATTTTTAATTGGGTCTTTTGTCACAGAGAAGTGTTCAATTTTAATGTAATTAAAATTCCTTCCTTTAATGTTTGAGCTTTTTTTTTTTTTTTTGGTAAAGAAATCCCCGCTATAAAGAAAAAACATATAAATCAATTTTCTTATTTTTTTCAGTTTCTATTTTCATATTTAGTTCCTTAATCCCCCTGAAATTGATCTATGCCCTCCATGGTGGAATACCTGGGGAGAAGAAAGGTAGGAATGAGAGAAAATAGCCATTCACTTTATGCCAAGATATTTGGCCATTAGAAGTATTTTTATGAAGAGCATCAATTACTTCTTTCCAAACCCCAATGTTCTGCAAAACTTAGTTTAGGGAATTCTGGAACCAATGAATTCTATGACAAATTTTTTGGAGAAAGGAAAGAAACCAATAAGTCAGTGCCCTGTGAGTGGAAAGAATTATGCTAGGTATGTTCCCATAATGCATTTCATCCTCAAATTCAAAAGCCCTGATTAACCCTATTGTATAGATTCCTAAGATCATGTAGCTAATGAACTGTGAAAACAGAATTCCAGGCCAGATTTCTCTGACTTTACGATTCATTTCCTTCCATTTTCTTCCCACCACAAAAAAATTTAGTATTTTTAAAGGCTGAAGAATAGATTAATACATGGTGAATTTAAGACAAAGTTCGACACTGGAAAGAGAGGTAATAAGTCTGGTAGAAGGTCATGACTGCTTGCTTTTAAATACATAGGCAAAATACATCTCTTTAAGAATAACTTAAATTTTACGATTATTTTGAAGCTGAAAACATGCAGTAGGATTCAAGTCACGCAGACTTGAGCTTTAACCTGCTTACACCAAGCAAACTAGTTTCTTAGCCTCAGTAAAACGGGGACAATAATTGCCCAGGACTGTTGGGAAGATTACATGACTTACATGAGAAAGGCAGCCAGCACTCATCTGGTATGTAATAGGCACTACAATTTTGGTGCCTTTAAACCTCAATTGTATACATATGGACCCATAAACCCTCCACAAGGTCCCTAGAGCCTAAAGAATACTGGAAGCCATTGTTATCCCCCTTAATTTTCTTTTATTTTCTTCTCCTTTTGTTTCTTCTCCCCTGCCTCTGCCTCAGGCAACACTTTGTTGGCACTACTGGCCCTACTTTATAGACAGGTATCCTGTTATTAATTATAGCAAGGCTCAGCCCAGTGGAGATAAATTGCTTTCCTGAGGCCAAGCCTGTGCCAGAATGAGTCACCAACACACTGAGACATTCTTCCTCCTCCCCCAGGCTTTCTTCCACAGTGGACACAGCCATGTTCAGGTTCTCAGGGGTTAGAGAGCTACTGAAGAGTGACTAAGATGGTGACCTTAATTCTGTGTGGCTGTCCTCCACCAGCATCCCAGAAACGAACAAGCTAGCAACCACAGGGAATCCATTGGGTCACCTCAGGACAAGAAACAATGTCATATTGATTCTCTTTTCCCACTGATTAAACCTGTTTCTTTCCTTTTATTTCTCTGTTCTTTCTCTTTCCTTTGTTTCAGTGTTCCTTTATTGAATGTTCTCCCCTCCATCTGGTATATTCCTCCCCTTTGTTCTCCCCTGAGCCGTCAACCATCTCCACTCCATTCCCATTCTCCAATTCCTCTCCTCCTTCCTTCCTGTCCTGTTCAAATTAATAGTTATCAACAACAATAATAAACAGTCGTCTGCTGATTGCACTGCAGGAACATAGAGTTCTTTGTATTAATGATCACAAGTGGCTTTCCTGAGTCCTGCCAGACTGGTGGCCAAATCCTAGGGCTGCAGTGAGGCAGGTGGGAGAGTGTGGGTTGTACGCAGTTAGCCACCCACTGGAATCATTCCACTGCCAATCCATCTGACAATGAAACATCTAATACAGTCTAATAATGCATTGCAGCTCATCAAGTTTGTGTTGCTAGTGCAGTCCAAGCCAATCACAATATCGTTTTCAATGGGAAGTTCCTAAATTCCATCTATGGAAATAAAACAATAAATGAGACTGGCCTGATGTTTCAATTAAGACTGTGACATCATCTCTAGATTTTATGTCTGCCCAGTATTTGCTCTAAGAACGAACAGGCTGGTGCTTTTGAGAGAAATGTTGTAACACACACATACGCTAAAAATTATACAGCAATACCTAGGGAAGCCTGCTTCTACCCAGACAAATTATCTAGTGGAGACACCCAAGATGATTTCTGCAAGAGTGTATGTTCTTACCTTTTCATATATAGCAATTTAAGAAAAGACTCAGAGGCATAATTACCTCAAATTCTGCCTATAATTTTTGCTTTAGTCTTCTAATTTATATGTACTCGATATTTTTATTTAAATATTCTATGGTTCTCAACATAGTTGTATATATATTGTTGTTACAAGTCACTTCCAATCTGTTATGGAATAGTATGAATTTTAAAAGAAACAAAAGAATGAAGCAATACACTCTCTTTATTCAATCATCTATGCCATATGCCTTGATGTGTAATCTATTAGCTCATATTTTTTTCCATTTTACTATTTCATTTTTAATTGACCTCATGAGACTGTTTGATTTAAAACTATTATTAGAAGATGTACAAGCTTCATTTTTCCAGGGTTATAAAATCCTTCTTAGTCTAAATTCCTATACATGAAGAAAAGATTTGGAAAAATATCAACACAAAGTAGACTTATTGGCCACTCTTCTAAACTACATATTCTGGCTAAAAAATACTTGTTTTGGCATGAAGTATCCAGGTGTGGGATATCAAGCCAAGTTAAGCTTAAAGACATGAATAAAGCAGGCACTTACTTTCATCCAGACCTCTACCAGTTCAAGGCTTTATTAATAATCAAATTCATCACAAAGAAGAAAGTTTCCTTACAACCCATTAGGGAGTTTCTATTGTCCACTGAAGCTCTGATCTAGAAAATTCATTGGTATTCATGGACTAAAGCAGAGGACTGCTTACTTAAAACCTTCATCTACATTATGGAAGGTTAGAGAGTCTTTTCCTCACTGAGATCCCAGCACCTAGCAATGTCTGAAGTAGCTGTGGACTCTGAGGTCACGGAGGTGCATTATAATATTAGTTTTGACATTTCCCACTTGTATACTGTGAGGAAAACCTGTTTAAACTCCCTGTGCACCAGATTTTTCATCGGTAAAGCAGGAAAAAGAAATAACTCCTAAAAAATTAAAACAATGCCTCACCTACAGAATACATTCAATAAATTATAAATATGTAAATGGAACAACTGAACTTCTAGATAAGTGCACAATTCCTGAATTGTGTGTGTGAATATTGGAAAGTCTCAGGTATGGATGCCCCATGGTCCTCATTAGTGACTACTGTCTACTCCATCTGGCATTATCAGCTGGTCAATGACATCGTCCCAGAACAGTGTTGCTGAGAAACAGAATCGAGAGCTGTGTCTCTTAAACCCAAGCCTGCTCCAGCCATGGCAAGTGTCTAAACAGGAACAGCTTTTTATCATATTTTATAATCAATCAGGCTCTATATATGGATAATCCTTACACACACACAAGCAGAATAACCATGTGGTCAAAGGATGGATTTTATTATCAGTTTCAGATTGAAGTTCCCCATTCTCATACTTATTAGTTAAGTGTCCTTGGCCAAGTTAAACTCCCTAAGCCTCAATTTTCCCTTGTAAAATGGTGATAATACCTACTTCAAGCACTGGTAATTAGAATAATAAATGAGACATTGTTTGTAAACCACTTAATCTGATATATACGAAACATTCATTAAGTAGGAACTGCTGTTACCATCATCATCATCACCCCAAATTCTGTGAAATTTTTATTTAGAGGGAGCCACAACATTGGTTACAAAATAATTTTATTTTACATTAAAGAAGAAAGTTTTAGCAGTTGTTTTTTTTTTTTTTTTTTTTGTGGTAGAGACAGAGTCTCACTTTATCGCCCTGCTGTGGGGTCACACAGCTCACAGTAACCTCCAACTCCTGGGTTTAGGCGATTTTCTTGCCTCAGCCTCCTGAGTAGCTGGGACTACAGGCGCCCGCCACAACACCCAGCTATTTTTCTGTTTTTCAGTTCAGCCGAGGCCGGGTTTGAACCCGCCACCTTCAGTATATGGGGCCGGCACCCTACTTGATGAGCCACAGGTGCTACCCAAGTTTTAGCAGTTTTAATCCTTAACAGAATTTCTTTTCTTTTTTTTCTTTTCTTATTTAATTTCATACTAATATGAGGGTACAAATGATTAGGTTACATTGTTTGCATTTCTAAAGTAAACTTCCAATTGTAATTGAGCCCTTCACTGAAGGGTGTGCCCTTACATTTTGCCTGTTGGTGAGTTTACCAATCCCCCTCCCACCTCCCCTTTCCCCTTTCCTTCCTCCCCACCCCCCCAACTTGAATATAATTGTATTTTTCTCTCATGTGGGCATGTAGTCGTTGATCAATTGTTCTAAACAGAATTTCTGATGTTGTAGTTAATATCTAGAGTGCCCTACAACCTAAAATATTGAGAAATTCCCATTTGTTTACATTGTTGATAAAACCTCAAAATACCAATTAGATAAGAGTCTGCTGTGATTTTTCCAGATGACTGGGTTAGAGTGACTGGTTGCTCAGGTGGCATTAATAATTATTATTATGTGCTTTAATGTCCCATAATAAAGGAGAAACTTCCACCAAAATGTCACATCAGAAATTGTTTCTTGGGGCAGCACCTATGGCTCAAAGGAATAGGGCACTGGCCCCATATGCCAGAGGTGGCAGGTTCAAACCCAGCCCCAGCCAGAAACTGCAAAAAAAAAAAAAAAATTTTTTTTTCTTTTCACTTGTGAATTCAGTTTCTTTGTTCACCATCAAGTACAGTCTATAGATGTCAGCATTCATAATGATCCCTCCTTTCATCCAACTTGTGCTTTGAATAATTTCTTCCAGCACATTTAGTTGGAACGTAGTAGGCATGTGTAATATTTCTGTGTGCTTGAAAGGGAAGAGAAGGGACTTACAGGAAGACATTGAAGGACCTCAATATATTCAACCCAATGGAAAGAGGACTAAAAGAGATTTTGTTTGAAGCCTACTTCTTATAAAAAATATGTTTGCCTGAGCATGATTGCAGAAGACCTTAGCCCTGTAAGGAAATCTATCAGGCAATCTGAGGACAAGTCAAAATAGTACAACTGAACTTCATCCAGAGGGAAATATCTGAATAGAGAAGAGGTTAAGCTAAGCTGAAGTCACATATATAAAGGAAATGTAATGTAATCAAGGCTTCCTGGATGTTATTGTGGTAGTAATTTCATTAGTCATTTGTACAGCTATACATCTGGTACTCCTTCAGTGGTACATCTATTTTTTAAGCCAACCTACACTTAGCTTCTTGTTTTGCTTTGCAAATTATTTTACTAAGTTTTCAACTTCTGATTTGAAGATTTAGTCTCTGAGTTAAATTCTGGAAGACTATTCAGATGCTTTGACAGCCAAAGACGCTTTACTTTTACCTGGCATCAAAGTAGCCAAATAGATCAGCATCTTGTTTTCAACGAGTGATAACTTCATTCAGTAACTCTTTCATTCAACATGCATTTCCTGAATGCCTACTAATGTCTATGACTGTCTCTATGCATGATGCCAAGCAGAATGTGACCCGTGCCCTACTATTCCAACGCTGAAGCCTTTCCTGAGAGCCTTAACATTTTCAGAAATGCATAATGTCTTCTTGACAACTAGTTCAAACATGGTTCACCTGGTGTGAGTTGGAGAAACTTTCAATCTCCATCACCCTGACCCAAACGGTCAGAGTGAATAAAGTACAATGGACAAAGTGACAGAGTTTTTGAAATGGAGTCTCCAAAATGAGGATGAGAGAATTGTAGCACTGTCATAGATAATTCAGCTACTAACTCCCTTTCTTGTTAAGTATCCATAAGATTGGTAAGTTCTGCAGAGTCTTGGAAATTCTTGTTTTAAAAGTGGCCCAATAAAATCACTCTCACTCAGCGAACTGCAGGGAACACACAGCTGCCCGGAAAGAAGCAGAAGTTTTGATGGCTTTATACTTCTCAGGGAAGGAAAAAGTAGAAACGCTACAATCTTTTGTGATCATCCTAGGGTCATTGAGATTTGTGACAAAACTGTTTCACTTACAAGTAATGTTGGTTTTGATAAAAGATTAGAAGTTCATGAGTAATAGTGTGATGGTAAGCCACCTCATTCATTAATAATGTATGCAGCATTCAGCTCCTAAAGCCATTTCCCTGGTAGCATAAAGATCTTTCTTGAGTCCATGTTCTCATTATCATCATCTTCAAATATGACATTAATGAACATCAACACTTTATAGTGTGGACATGACTGTAAAATGCCCTATGTACACTAGCAACTAATGGTAGAGAAATGTTTGATTTTTTAGGCTCTCGTTGTAACTGCAGCATAGGTATCTAATAAAAGCCCAAAGAAGATCAAGATTCTCCCAGTCCATACAGCTCAGACTTGGAGAACTAGAAATAGTTTACAAAGTTTATTCCAAGGTAAGCATGAGCCTAAGAAGACCACTATTCCAAAATATAAAATCTTTTATTCTAGAAGTAAAAATTTAAAATTTCTAGAGTGTATCAGTTTTATAAACACTTTATTAATTTGGATTTTTTTTCTGTCTTCCTCAGGTATTCTACTTAATCATACATTTTAATTTTTTTAAGAATGAAGTTTGCTTTTTTGTTTTTCTGGTTTTTTTGAGACAAAGTCTCACTCTGTCACCCAGGCTAGAATGCCATGTCATTAGTCTGGCCCACAGTAACCTCAAACTCCTGGGTTCAAGCAATCCTCCTGATTCAGTCTACCAAGTAGCTAGGACTACAGGCACCAGCCACATGATACCCAGAGAACTTTTCTATTTTTCGTAGAGATGGGATCTTGTTCTTGCTCAGGTTTGTCTCAAACTCTTGAGATCAAGGGATCCTCCTACCTCTGCCTCCCAGTATGCTGGGATTATAAGCATGAGTCACCACACCTGGCCAAGATTTTTTTATATTTTAAATAATATCAAGCTCAATAAAGATAATGTGTGCATTTACCCATTAACACTTAAGATTTTAACAACCTGTGATGACTTAGTTAGGTCTCTCCAAATAATATATCAAATTAGTTTCAAGATTAAGTAGGAAATCTTTAAATTGTAGTTACCCTTCTAAGATGGCAAAAGTTTTACCTTACAATTTGAGTCTTTACTGATCCAAAATCAATTAATATCTTATGCCTTCAAGTATTCCTTACAGAGACATAAATTAGAAAAATAGGAGGGACGATATATGATGTGACAATAGTTGGTGCTTATTTTTCCTTCTCTGGAAATGAAGTACACTGCATATATGTGACCAAAAAATAAATTTAGAGCAGTAGTTATTAAATTAAGATCAATGGAGGCACTGAAATGACAAAAATATGTGTTGCTTAGAGGAAGAGAGAGGATAAGAAAACCCATACATATTGAGTAATTTCGATACATCAGGAACTTGGAAATATAGAGTTAATGAGACAGAGTCCCTCACCTCAACTGACTAATATTTTTATTAGCAAATATAGGCAATAAAAAAATAAGCAAATAAATTTCAGAAATATGTATATCCTAGTGTGAAGCTCTAGGATTCCCAAATAGTAAGAATTTAAAAACAGAGATGGATAAACACAAGAAATGAGACCAACACGAGCAGGCACAAAAAGGCAGATGACAGTTCATGACGCCAGAGACTCAGCTTTTAGAATTATTAAATACAATGTATAAAACAACATGTACAAAATGCTTCCTTTTTTAACATGTGATCAAAAATTATCAAGAAGGAAGTGAGTCAGAAATAACGATGAGGAATTAAGGAAGAATAAACATTTGGAAATAAAGCATAAATGGTTGAAAACGGAGTCTCAACAAATGAGTGTGACAGAGTAAGTGACCTAGAAGCTGCATCTGTGGGCATTACAGAGGGCAGCACAGAGAGAAAACAGGGACGATACGATAGAACAGAGAAAACAAGAGATTTCTAGGATGTGTCCATTGAGTTTCAGAGAGAAAGTATATTTAAAAATGCAGAAAAAATGGGCTTGAAGAGACAATCACCAAACATTTTTCAGAATTGATAAAAGATATGTAGATGCAGAAACAGGAAGGATATCCTTATCCTTATCACCAAGCAGGATAAATAAGTGAGGTCCACATGTGGTCATATTTTATAAGGCTGCAGAATGCCACAGTCAAGAGAGGAAAGTTTGGGCTCGGCGCCTGTGGCTCAAGTGGCTAAGGCGCCAGCCACGTACACCTGAGCTGGTGGGTTCGAATTCAGCCCAGGCCCACCAAACTACAATGACGGCTGCAACCAAAAAAATAGCCAGGCATTGTGGTGGGCACCTGTAGTCTCAGCTACTTGGGAGGCTGAGGCTAGAGAAGCACTTGAGCCCAGGAATAATTGGAGGTTGCTGTGAGCTGTGATGCTACAGCACTCTATCCAGAGTGACAGCTTGAGGCTCTGTCTCAAAAAAAAAAAAAAATAGAGAGAGGAAAGTTTGGAGGAAATTGGGAGAAAAGAAATATCACTTTTTAGGAATTATTATGACACAGATTATCACTATCATTAACCAACCAACTGCTCGATGACTGCAGGAAAACTGAGCACCTGCAAAATCCTGAGAGAATGTAACTGTCAGTCTAGAATTAGAAATCCAGCAAAATTGCCATTTCAAAATGAAGATAAAGATATTTACAGATGAAAAGAAATTGAGGGAGTTTACCACCTAGAGACTTTCACTAAACTAACTTGTACTTTGTGAGCCAGAAAAACGATCCTACACATAAATTACACAGATTATTGTGGCAATGGTTGCACAGCTCTGTAAACATATTAAAAACCCTTGAATTGTGCCCTTTAAATGAATAAATTACAGAGTACACGAATGGCAACACAATAAGGCCTTTTAAAAATACATCTAAGGAACAAATTTCTTCCTTTGCAATATAGACTGTGGGACTTAAAACCTTGACAAAATGATTATCAGGGCTTTACTTTTAAGCCCTTAAACTTCTTGACTAGGTATTCTGGCCAAAGTTACACTAATAGGTATCTCAATCTGATAGAGAAAATATTCCTAGAGCTGCCTACAAATCAAGAATTTTTCTAGTGAAAGCTTATGAAATGCTTATTATAATAAGTGTATCATGGTAACCACTTTAAAAAACATAGACTAAAAAAACTCCTTAACCCATACCAAAAAAAAAAAAAAAAACAAGTTTCCAAAAACTGTACAACTTGAGAGATGTCTTGCTTTCATCCTTGTTTTCCTAACTGTTCTCTCCTTCTCACTTTGATAATTAATGTTTGCTATATATTTCCACTATTTCTATTGGACATCTCAAAAAACCTTGATCCTGATTAAACCCAGGTATCTACTCTACATATGTAAATACGGAGTGTGTATACATATATACACATATAGAGAAAAATATGTAAAAGTAAATTCAATAAAGGAGAGAAGAGTAGGAGACCTAAGAGTACCTATAAAAGAAAGCTTATTGTCCTGAACATTTGTATCTAGACAGAGCAATATGGAAGTGAGAACATAAGAGGAGGAGGAAGTAAAACATTGGTAAGGTCAGTTGAGCAGAGACCTCATTTTCTTTCTTTTTTTTTTTTCATATACAATCTGAAATGTTTTCATCAAATTGTTTAAGATAGCCTTCATGGCTTTTTTCCCCCCAGTGGTAAAACAGAATTTATTTACAGAAAAGAATACAGAAAACACTAAAGCTCCTGGTAGAGAGAGAGAACTCAAGTGGGGACAGAAAAGCTCTCTCCGTTTCTCTCCCGGTCTTTCCCCCTCTCCTCCTTTAGGCTTTTAGTCTCGGGGTATATATAGGTGTATGGGTTCCTTGGCCAGGAAACGAATGAACACAGTCCCTTCCGGGGCAAAGTGGATGAATGTATCAATGAATGGACACAGTTCATTCATGGACTTGAGGCCTAGGAAATTCACATGAAAATGACCTAGGCATAGGAAATGGGGATTCCACATTTAGTCCTTAGTGTAAAGTGAAGGAGACACCAAGGCACAGGTGTCTCCGCAGCAGTTGTCCAGCCTTTTTGGCTATCGGAGCCTCCGGTAGGGATTGGAGGTCCCCCTCCTTGCCTGTCATCCAGCCCGCTGGTTCTTCAGCTGGCTGCTGCAGCACTGACACCAACAAGGAGGAGGCGGCAGGTCCGCCAGCTCTGCTAAGCTGGCTAGGGCGCCAAATGTCCTGCATCAATTCTCCCTCTCCGAGTAGAAACCCCAACTGCTGTTAGGGAAAAGGGGCGAAGACTCGATCTAACTACTTCCTGCTGAATGGGGCAATGATAGAAGGGGGCAGTTAAGGTTTCTCCAGGGGGAGAGAGATACAGGGGTTCATGGACTGGAACAATCTTTATTGCGTGTGGCTTGATGACATTTCTGGAAAACATAAATCTGATTAGTGTAATCAGTAATAGGCAAAGGTAGAACAGCGTCAGGTCAAAAGCACTTATTCAGTGATGCTAAAAGAAAACTATATTAGGAATTTTTTTGCTGTTTCCTAAATAATAATTTCAAACTCTCTTTTGGCTCACAAGTGTAGGTGGTCTGTGGTTGGCTGTCTTCATTGTCTGCCTCTGTTGAAGATGGAGGGTTCCAGGATTTTACTCGTGAATGATGTAGGCAGGAATCAACTCCTATAACTTTAACAGCTGTAGAAGAAGAAAAGATAACAGGAAAGGGGACTTCCCAAATTGAGGTCAGGGAAGGTGAATTAGAGGGGAGAGTTTTGATCATGACTACATCTCCAGGAGGGAAAAGTTCCTGTTTTAGTTAGTATGTCCCTCCCCAAAAGGGGAGCAGGACTTTCAGGCATGATTAGGGAGGCATGAGAGAACAGCAAGTCATCCCAATTGCAGCTTAAAGGTTGGGAGAAAAATTTGGTAACCAGCTTTCCAGACACCCCCTGTATAGTTATGGATTTGGGGGATAAAAGACCAAGGTTAGAGAAAAGTACAGAAAAGGTTGCTCCAGTGTCCAAAAGAAATTTTCTCTCCTGGCGCTCCACTATAAGACAAACCTGGGGCTCTCGAGGGGTGATGACACAAGCTGGAGCCAAGAGAATTTGCCCCAGGCACCCTCAGTCCAGTTTGGGCTCCAATGGGGTCCCACTGTCCCCTTCGCCTCTGTGGACAGGCCACCCTCCAGTGGTCACCCTTGCATTCTGGACAGGGGCCAGGTGGCTTGCCCAGCCAGTGGTGCTGCTGGGGGCAGTCTTTTCTGAAGTGGTGAGTCTGACCACATTGGAAGCACTTGTTTTTAGCTCCTCCGGTTTCCCTCTGCCCCTGAAAGTTGCTCGTTTGTTGGAGTGCCATTAGTAGAGCTGTCATTCTTTTCTGATCCTTTCTCTCTTTTTCCTCCTTTCTCTCCAGATCTCGGATCCAGTCCCATTCTAAGAAAACAATATGCAATCCATTATTATAATTTTCAGAGGTTAATTAATTATTTTAAACTTTTATTTAAAATTTTGATGTTATTTTGTTGTGAGTTTTTTAGTTGTTTTCTCCTGACCATTAATATTTGAGTCCTAGAACATAAGTCTTACAAATATTTATTCTGCACTTTCTTCCTCAAAATTTTCACACAGAGTAATTGGCATGAGAAACTGAAAGAAAAGCAATTTGTTGTGATGAAAACAATCATTTCAATTATCTACATGCTCAAAGTAGGGAAACAACAGATCAAATTTTAACCTCAGACATATTCATGGTCACATTTTGCATGAGAATTGGCTTAATATTTTTAAGCAAAAAAATGGCAAAATGATTGACTTACTTAGAATGATTTTGTGCCACATGTAATAAATAACAACTAATGTTTAATATTAATTTGACATTTGAATTCCGTGTCCAGTTGCAAAACCTTCTTCTAGTGGAACTAACTCCTTTTTTTCTCAACTCAGAAATGTAGAGGCAGAGAGGGTGATCCCTTTCCTCCCCATCATAAGGGTCACAACTGCCACTCCTCTAACAAAGACAGGTTAACAAGAGAATAGATCACAAATTTATTTCATCATATTTTTATGTTACATAGGAGCCTTCAGAATGAAGATCAAGAAACAGAGAGAAAACTATTCATTTTTATGCTTAGGCTTAATGAATTCTGGAAAGACATGTAGAAATAAGATTGGACAAACCTCAGAGCTTGATCTCATGTTACAGACTGAGCAGGTAACCGGCAAGGCCTGTCTATTCAGAGGGTTCCCGGCATCTCTGTGCGGGATTCTTTTCCTCCTTCTTGGGTATAAGGGAGGAGTTTTCTCATTCTTTGCAATTGGACAAGGGTAGGTCAGAAAATTTCTTTATGGTCAGCTTTTAGATAGAAAGGTGAAAATAAGTTAGAATAATATTTTAGGCTTTACCGCTGGCTTGGGGGTAAGAGTTCTGTTTCCTGTGACCCACCTTAGGGAAGAGGGATTGTAGTTTCTATGGTCAGCATCCGGAAAGAATGAGGAGCTGGAGACAGGAGGGCAGGAGAAGGTCGGGAGAGACTTTGTTTCACAGGCTGCTTCTTAGCTTTTCAGTTTGGAATAAAATTCAGCTACTCAGGAGCTGAGGCAGAGGATTGTTTAAGCCCTGGAGTTTAAGGGTTATGATTCTGCCACTGCATTCCAATCTGGGTGATAGAGAGAGACCCTGTGTTCAAAAAATAAATAAATAAAAATCAAGTTAAATTGAAGGTTTTCTTATCTGGACAATTTAACCTGCTGGCAATGAAATCTTTCCCAAAACATATAATATACCTATATCATTGTCAGCATTTATGTTATTTACAGATACTATGTTTTGTTAAGTATTGAAAATTATTTTTTATTTAAACTAATTATTTATTTACTTTTTATTTGTTAAGTATGAAAAATTATTTTTTATTTAAACCAATTTTATTCACCCCATCCTTTTTAACAAAACAGCAAATGGCATAGTTTAATAAAAATGAATTGACTAGTAACTGTTGGACTTTAAAAATAAAATTTCTTCTTTCTCCTCTTTCCTTTTTCCATCACTCAGTTGAGTCCTTCATTTTAAAATGTGTTGTGTAGAATGCAACACCTGTGCTTATTCTTCTTTACATTTTTAATGTAAATCAAAAATTAGTAGTCATTATGCTTCAAATCAGAGCCATAAATGCCCCATTCTTTTTTTCCCTTGAATTCTTCCCTGTACTCTTTCATATTTTCTTATTTCTGTCTGTTCTTTCCTTTATAAATTCTTTATAATCCAGCTTTTGCTAAATTGAAGAACTGATTCTATTTCCTCTCAGTTTACTTGAAATACCTTATTAGTTAAAGAAGATGGTCTTCTATAAATACTACTTCTATGATTTTCAATTTTTATTCCATGTGCTTTACAAATCTCATTTTTCTTGGCAATCTCAATACTCTATCAGTTACTTACATGTTCCTTCTTTAATTTGTAATTTATAAATCACTTTTATCTGAAATATTGATTTCTTTTAACACATGAACACTTAGAATATTGCTACTGATTGCATTTTCTTTTCTGGTTTCTTTGCTATTTGTTAAGAAAATTTGCAGCATATTTCCAGTAACAATATAAAGAACATTGTTGCTCTCTTTATTTATTTTCTCTTAGGCTGAATTAAATTAGATATTCTGATCAATATTTTTTTTCTTATGATTCTCTCATGTTTTTGTACTTTTAGGTTTTTAACATTACATTTATTTTTCAATGTACCACATTTTTTAGGAAATATATTATGAATATAAGCACCAAATGCCTAAGTATAGCTCTTGCCTTTTATGGCGCATGAGCCCATTACCCAAACCTTAATTTTCACATGCTTGTCTATGTATTTCCTTGAAAAACCCCTTTCCACTTGAGAACATCCATTATCACCTCACATCTGATTTGAGTGGCATTTATATTTCCAACTACACTCTTTTTCTTACTCTTCAATTCTACTTCCCCAGGTGTCATCTAGCCACTCAAAATTAATTGGCTAACTGCATTCTTTCCCTTCTCCCTTAATTATTTATAGTGTATTCAGCGTTTCCAACTTTCCTCTGGTCTTCAGGATTTATGATGTCAACGTACCACTGATGTCTTCAATTCTCCTCTGCCATCTTCCTGCACATCCTATTTTTCCCTTAACGGTGTCTCTTGGATCCAGCTCTCCTGCGATTGAGCAGCCCCTGTTGCACACTGCAGGTCGGGAGACGAGTGTGTTCTAATGGTCTTCCCTCCTCAATATGGAAACCTGTTGGTTTTCATCCTCTGGTTTCTCCATTTCTTAAGAAGGGAATATTAAAATTTGAAAGAACATAATATTTTTATTGACAAAGGAAAAGGGACATCCAGATGTAGAAGATAAGAATTAATAGAGATGGATCTGACACACAGTAATGAATAGAGTGATGATAAACAAATGTGCTTCCTTGGGGGACAGTGAGAGATAAAGGTGAAGAGATCAGGGAAGAGGAGCTATGGTGGCATTATAATCTGCTCATCGATTCCTTTGTCTCAGTAAAATGGCGCTTTTATGTATCAGTCTCCATTCACAATTTTAAAGGCAGCCGTTGTCTGGGAAATGAGCCTCACACCCTCTCCCTGCAGCTTGGGGCTTTCTTCATCTTTGCCCATTGTCTCTCCAAACTGAATTTTCATCATTCTCCTCTGTGAGTTTCCACTCCAGGTTCATTATTACTACTTTTCCCATTGGTAATGACAGTAAAGGCTTGACCCGTAACACATTAAGTGCTTTCATGTATATCACTTAATTTAATCATCTTCTTCATGTACTCTGCTTACTATCATCTATAACCTTCCAGAATAACAGTGTCCGATACACGCTTTGAAACTCTCTCCTCTAAGAATAATTTAAGCTAATTATTTTAATGTTATTAATTGCTACCATTTGTCAACACTTAGATACGATAATTTGTTACTCCTAAGAAACCAGTTAGATATTCTTGGGACTGATTTACACCTGTGGAATCTGAGATCCAGAATGGTTACTTCATCTTCATGGGATCTTGTGACCAAGAGATGTCAGAGCAAAGGTTTCGCATTTTGTTCCTCCTGGTTCTAAAACCTGAGCTTTTATAGGTTCCTGTGAAGATCGTGCCATTCTCTGTGCTGTGTGTCCTCACACTCCTGTGGTGCCTTTGAATGTCAGTGTTTCTTTTCTTCAATACTTTTCTTACAATTATTATCTCTGTTTATCTTGTCCTATCTTTATCTTTTGGAGATTATGCACACTATGTATAGTTAATTAAACTCTTCTCTTTCTGGAGTAATATTATCATTGGCCAATATAAGATCTTTCTTTCCCTCACTTACTTCTCTCTTTTATGCTTTCTTTACTTCTATCCCTAAAGCCTACTTTTCCTCATTACCTCTGTCTCCAGAGAAAACCATTCCAATATAGTTCACATATCTTCTTATAAAACATATATATTATTTTATGCCTGCATACATTTTTAATTTATATAAGTTTTCATCCTTCTCCTGAGTTTCCACTCCAGGTACATTATTACTATTTTCCTCACTAGTAATGAGAATAAATGCATGACCATTAATATGTAAAGTATTTTCATGAAATTCACTTCATTAATTATCTTCTCCATATACTCTGCTATCATCTGTCACCTCCCAGTATAAGAGTATCATATTCACTCTTCAAAATTCTCTCCCCTAAGAATAATTAAGCTAAGTGATAGTTTCATATATGGTATAGACTATCATTTAACTATCATTAATATCTAAGTGATATTTTCATATATCGTATAGACTATCATTTATCTTTTCCAGTCAGCATTGTTTTTGATACCTACGCCGTGTGTCCAACCAATCACATAGAATGTAACCATCATTTTTGCTTATCTTTCCTGCCGTATAAGTAGACTCAACTTGCCTACAACTCTCTGCAAACATAATCTTCCATAGGCATACATTTACCTATATTCTTATAGATCTGCATGAAAATTTCTTTGGGATAAATATTACTGACTCACAAAATGTGCTCATACTTATTATAGCAGTGTATTAGTACAACCAGTTGCTCTTCAGAATTGTTACAGTCTACATCTCTATCAACAATACATTTTCTAAGCACCTACATACTAAGTTCACCATATCATTCCATTGTCTATCTTTTCCCCCAGTATATAGGTGTAACATGAGATATCATTGCTTTCATTTTCTTTTTTTTATTACTTACGAGTTGAACACCTCTTCATGTGCTTGTTAGCCTTCTCATCCCTTAATTTCCTTGACCATTTTCCTATTAAGATGACTGTATTCTCTTATTAATTTGCAGTAATTAACTTTATATTCTAAACATTAAATATTTTAGGGCAGTGCTGTGGCTCACTGGGTAGGGGGCCGACCCATATACCAAGGGTGGTGGGTTCAAAACTGGCCCTAGCCAAACTACAACAAAAAAATAGCCAGGTGTTGTGGTGGGCGCCTGTAGCCCCAGCTCCTTGGGAGGCTGAGGCAAGAGAGCACCTAAGTCCAGGAGCTGGAGGTTGCTGTGAGCTGTGACACCATAGCGCTCTATTGAGGGCAAGAAAGTAAGACTGTCTCTAAAACAAAAAAAAAAAATTAAACATTTTAAATATCTTCTCCATTCAGTCACCCATTGATTAATTTCCCTCACAGTGTCCTTGAACACAGTTGAATGATAACACAGTTGAACAATCCCTGGGTTATTCTGTTTTTCTCACTCATTCCTTTCTTTGCTTTATTTCTTTGCTTCCTTCTTTTTCCTCCTATAATCATTTTTATCTACTTCAGATCATATGTCTTCTGGGCTTAATAGTCATTCCTTGATTCTTTATCATTACCATTTGTTCATCTACATAATTAAAAAATCATTAAATACAAACTAGTAAAAAACACCAGGCTATGTCCCAGAAATGCAAAATTTCTTTTTTTGCTTTGTCCCTTAGCCCAATAAGCGATCCCCTGTCTCTCTCTCCTTCTTTCTCTTCCTCCTCCTTTCCCTCCCCCCACCAAGTGCAAATTCCAACCACATGTTTAAGGTGATTGTAAAAAATGAAAAAGAAACCTGAAATATAAAGCAGAACTATTAAAAATATATATACAGACATTTTCAGGAAAGTAGTTAAGGGGAAGGAAACACAAAAGTTGGCTTTTAACAAATGGACCAACCTGATGACACGATCTTATAAATTTATGGATTAGAATAATAACTGAAAGTTTATCCTGACCATGGATTCTATTTTCTCCATCCAAATTACACCTTAAGAGTACTTGACTATCATTCTTCTTCATCTGGCTATAGCTGGAGGAATGGAGAAAAGGAAGTAATAATATATATTGAGCCAGAGAAATGGTACGCCATTTACAACTTCATAAGTTCCTACTATGTAAAGTAAATGCATCTGATGATGGTACAGAGAAATTCAAATAAATTCTTAAATGTAAGAGCAGAAAAGATGGTAAAATCTCTGAAATAGCAATAAAGAAAACATTGTAACAGTAATATCACTTTTCATTTGATGATATTTGTATGATAAAGCATTAGGATATTTCGTATAGAATTGCAAGTTGTATGGTTATAATAACAGTTTACTCTGAAAAGACCTATAGAAGCACTCTTGTTGTTAGACAGCTCATCCACCACTTTCATACCTTATCTTGTGAAAGTCACTCTGCAATTCTGTAGGGGGACTAAAAGAAAAATCAAAGAAATGAGAGTTGTAGATAGATGTCTACAGTCTTCAGAGTATTTTCTAAAAGCTACTATGCTACACGCTATGTCTGTAAACATGAATTCATTACTATAAAAAATATAAATTATAATCATCTTTCTTTCATACATACAGTAAAGTAAAACAAAAAAAAAGCCACTTCTATATTAAGAGCATGATGTGCTGGCTTGAGCTGTTAAATTCAATCATTTCTGAGACAGGCTAGTATAATGGAAGAATTGTTAGAAGACAGTAAAAATGGATGGGCACTTTACATTTTACTGATATTCACTCAAAACTGAGTTTGTCCCAAGAGAAGTTAATATAGTGGTATCAAAACTGAAACTGAAAAATTCTTCATTAAATTTTATGTCCAAACATTTTTATAGAATTTCTTTTGATTAAAGTAAAAACACTTATAAAACTTGAGATTTTAAAATTCCACCTTCATTATTGCCCACTAGTTTATGAAATGATGTATTGGATTTTATTCTCTAGACAGAGAAACAATAATCTCATAAGCTAGAGGAAATCCTAACAGTAGAAGCAGTTGGAGAAATTATCTGGATTCGGAGTTCAAATATGAAAATATTTGAAAATTTACACTTTGATTTTGATAGTTGGTTTGTTTTAGCCAAGCATAATCAAGTAAATATTATCAAACAAGTATTTTCTCAACACAAAATGACTGTAATAAAGTCAAGAACTTACAAAGCATTTAAATAGTTTACTAACATAAGTCAATGTAAAGACAATTGTTCAGAGAAAACAAGACGTGTTTTTGATCACTTTTCTTCTTACCAGAATCTCTTTGAAGCATGCTTGAAAACAGCAGGAATAATGTATTCACAGCCAATATTTTTAAATATTTAGAATTTGTCATTTATAATTTAATTTGTTTTCTACAAGTAATAAAACATTAGACAACTTGGAAGCCCTCTTTGTCTGCATTCTTCCTTCCCCTGAGATAACCGCTTTTGTGAAGTTGGTATATCTGTTCCATCATTATAGTTTGTGTTCTTAAACAACATGCGATATTGTTCATGATTTAAAATTTTCACAACTCGTATATCCTATGTTCTCAACTAGAACAAGTTGTCTTTACTTTATTCTAAAATATAATTGACATTTATTCATAGTACGTTAAGTATCTGTTTATTCCTCTTAACTGCTATATAGCATTCTACTATATAAAAAGATTACAATTTTGTCAACCCTGTCTCATTCATGGCCTTTGCGATTGCTTCTAGTATTTTATTATATCAAATTGTGTTGTAGCAAATGGTCTTCTGATGTGTACTTGTGAAAATGTACAAAAGTTGAATCATGATAGGTCCTGATTTTCAAAATCATTATCAATAGGAATTGTAGTGGCTCAATCTCATTCTTCTCCACTTATTAGCGTGTGACTCTAGCATGTTAGTTATATAATTCACTATGCCTCTGTTTCTTCTGTTGTAAAATGAAAGTGATGCTATCACTCACCTAATAGGGCTTTGGGAGGACGGCATAAGTTGGTATTCATAAAGTGAAGAATAACTTGAGTATATAGAAAATACTCTGTGTTTGATATCATAATAATTTTTGGACTTCTTATTTTGTCAAATACAATGGATGTGGTCTTGATCTTGTTTTAATTGATATAAAACTTTCTTAATACTCTCAATTTCTACTGTTATCTGATTATGAACTATTAGCAAACAGTCTATGGACTGACACCAGTTTATGGTGGTAATTTAGAGTGACAAATTTCTCCGAGTCTTGGTTTTCATTTTTCTACATTTGGTTGGAGGGTATAATTTCACTATCGAATCAATGCTCATAATGATTATAGATAGATCTTAATCTCTCTATTAGTCATTAGGCAATAGATTTTCTATTTCTTTGTAAGTTAATTTGGGCAACACATTGCTCTAGAAAACAGTTTAGCTTACCTATTTTCAAATTCATTATTAAAATGCATGTCTCACTCTTTTGTTTTGTATTTCCCATATTCTTTGTTATTTTCTTATTTCCATTCTTTCTATTATTCATTGATCTCTCTCCATTTGTGTGTGTGCGTCCGTCAATCTGGCCATAGGTCTATGTATATTTTATTACTTTTAAACAAGGGCTTTGAGATTTCTTAATAATCTCTCTTATTATAATTTATCGATTCAATTTCTGTTGTTTTTATTATTTCATATTTCTTTGAATTAATAATTCTTTTTTTAATATTTTTAATACTTCAAGTAAAATGTTCTTGTATTAATGTTTTGAAGAATGAGTTATCTTTTTATTCAGCTAACACAATACACAGAAAAGAAACAGCACTAAATTGTTAGCATGTTATGTTGTCTTTCTTTATACCGATGGAAAATTTTTTGAATCTGGGTATAGTTATATGGATTAATCTGAATGAGATGAAAATCATGTGCTCTAATATGAACTTGGACTTTTAACAGTGAATTGAAAGTATTTGTATATTTCCCTACCCTTTACAAGTTTTGGAATTCATTTTTTTTTTATATTTTTATATCAAATTGAAATATAATTCCCATCCCATAAAATTCATTCTTTAAAAGTACGTAATTCAGTATAACCATTGCCGACCGCTGTCTAATTTCAGAATACTTTAATCACCCCCAGAATGAACTCCATACCCATTAGAAATCAGTCCCCATCAATACCCACCCTAAGCCCTGAAAACCACCAATCTATTTTCTGCCTCCTTAGATTTGCATATACTGAACATTTCATATAAATGTAATTATACAATAAGTGTTCTGTAACCAGATTCCTTAACTTGACGTAATGCTTTCACTTGTTTTAGCATACATCAGCACTTCATTTCTTTTTATTGATGAATAATACAGGGCATCTCAAATGTCTTCATACAAAGGGAAAATGGGAATTGCGCATGTAGCTAAATGTACCTTTTTAATACAATACATTTTAAAAGCATACAAATGCATTATAAAAGTGTATTAATATTGTCTGACTGTTGGCCACCTCTTTCTACACACTAAGTCTTCTCTCCCACTCAAAGGAACATATTCCAAGATACTGTTCTTATAACTTTTCTATGGATGGCAACTTCTGGAACACCATGTCTATCTATTGCACAGATATACAACATTTAATTGGCCCATTCATCAGTTGGTGATTATATGAGTTATTTCCATTTTCTGATTATTATGAATGATGCTGCTACAAATATTCATGTACAAGTTTTGTGTGAGCATGCATTTTCAGCTTTCTTAGGTGCACAACCAGGATTGGAATTATTGGGTCACACAGTAAGTTAATATTTAACTTTTCTTTTTTTTTGAGATAGGGTCTCACTATGTCACCCTCGTTAGAGGGCTGTGGCATCACAGCTCACAGCAACCTCAAGCTCTTAGGCTTAAGCAATTCTCTTGCTTCAGCTTCCCGAGTAGCTGGGACTGTAGGCACCCGCCACAGTACCTGGCTATTTTTAGAGATGAGGTTTCACTCTGGCAGGCTGGTCTCAAACCTATGAGCTCAGGCAATCCACCCACCTCAGCCTCCCACAGTGCCGGGATTACAAATGTGAGCCACCTCACCCGGCCTAATATTTAACGTTTTGAGGAGCAGTCAATCTGCTTTCCATAAGGGTAGCATTATTTTAAAATCTAAACAGCAGCTTATGAGGGTTCCAATTTCTTTGTGTCTTTGCCATTAATTGTTATCCTTCATCTTTTTTATTATAATCATCTTTTCATTGTGCTTTCGATTTGGATTTGCCCAATGACTAATGCTGTTGTACTTTTCAAGTGCTGATTGGCCATTTGTATATCTTCCAGGGAGAAATACCCATATAGATCTTTTGTACATTTTTAAATTGAGTTATTTATATTTCTGTTATTGAATCATAATTGTTATTTATATATTCTGGATATACATCCCTAATTAGATATATGTTTTGGAAATATTCTTTTTTTCCAATTTGTGGGTTGTCTTTTCAGATTTTTGATAGTGCCCTGTGAAGCACAAAGGTTTATAATTTTGATGACTTTCAATTTATTTTTTCCCCTTGATCCTTACCTTTTGGTGGCATATCAAAGAAGTTATTGTCTAATGAAGGCCACTAAGATATGTAGCTATGTATTCTAATAACTGTATAGTTTTAACTTTTATATTTAGGTCTATGATACATTCCCCTCCAAACATCAGTGTGGAGAAAATTGTGTTTTTAAGAAAAGGTGTTAGGGGAAATGTATTATTGCATGGCATGCAAATGAATGATGTTGGAACTTACCTCATACATATACAAAAAATTAACTCAAACTAAAGACCCAATCTAAGAGCTAACTCCAAACTAGGTATTCTTTCTTTTGAACAATGATGTATGTATCCAACACAAATATTTTCTTTACTTAAAAATGCTTCATTCTGGATTTTAAACTTTATGAGTATTTGTTTTATTGAGAGCTATTTGAAAGTAGTTATATTGTACATGTTTTGGGTACATTGTGTCAGTTAGTTATTGTCATAGTAACGTTGTGCGGAATTCTGCAATAATTAACTGCAATACCTAAGTGATCACAATATAAATAATTTGTAGTCATTCAGTCTGCAGGTCTTCAGAGCAGCTGTGGTCTTGGTTGGGCTCTCTGATACTCTGTATTCAGCTGCAAGTCAACTAGGAGGCTCTCCTGATCATGACTGGGCTCTTTCCCATGCTTGAATTCTCTCGCATTTTATGAAGAATAGCTAGTCTCAGATGGATTTAGTTCTATTCTGCATTTATCCATTCAGAAATTTTTTATTCAGTATCCTGGGCAAAACTGCTTAAAGCAGGTTTGGGTCCAATGAAAAAGATGTCAGATGACTCCCCTATACCAAAAGTATAGAACTTGACCAGAGTTGAGAACTGGCATTAACGAAGCCCGTGGTGCTCAGTGTCAGGGATATAAAAATGAGCAAAACCAATAGGATTTATGTTTTCACAGAGATTGTGACCTGGGGAGGAAAAGAGCTGATAAACAATTAAGTACTGATTTTAAAATATACTTCACTGAGAATAGTCTGTGATGATATAGAATAATAGAGATGGGTTTTTATTAGATGAGGAGTGACTTCTCTGAGGAGATGGCATTAATAAAAGAGGTTAACCTGTTTGCGGTGGACAGAAACTAAGTCCAAATTAAGTTGAATAAATATAATTGAGTGCATTGGATAACATATTCAAGTAATGGGAAATTTATAGGGGTTTTCCAGGGAAGAACTAGTCTTCAGGATAATTGGAGATATAGATTTAAATATCGACAGGATATGTTTTTTGTCCAGGTCTTTTTTGTTTATTCTTTGTCACTTTTTTCTCTTTTACTGCAATACTACAAACAGGCTTATTCAAACTATAGGGATATGAACACTGGGCACGCTATGCTTGGAGATCTGTGATCATACAGGAAAAGAAAGTCTTTACTTTTGACTTGTAAAATTTTCTGGGAGTTACCAAACCTGACTCAGGTCTTACATCCACTGCTTGGGTCCATCACTATGAACAGGCATAACATGACAGTCCACATTAACAGGGCTTAGTTAGACTTAGGAAAGAACGTTGGTTTCTCCAATGTAAAGTTCAAAAAGTTGTCAATAACAAGGAAACTAGAGAAATGTTGGTGTTTATGTAAGTCTTTATCAAACTTAATTCATACCTAATTCCCATCAGTGTGTCTCATAGTAATTAATAGATGTAAAAAAATCAATCCATGTTGGTACACTTTGGAAATAAGTTGAATAACCTTCAGATACTGAAACATTCTTTTAGGTATAGAATTTTAAAAAGAAACTTTAATCTCATTTCTGTTTTCAAAGCTTATCCCTTTTTGCCCCACACAGGCATAATCTATAACTAATGAAAAATGAAATAGTCATGAGTTTTTTAACTATGTAGAAAACCATCTTCACTCTTGTGGGAAGCCCTATACTCCCTAACTTCAAGCCCAGCAACGGTCTTCATAAAATCCCTTTTTTTGTTGGATATATCTCATCTGTGTATCTATAGTTATGCTAGGCTAAGAATAACAGAGCTAGTTTTAGCCAAATCTTAGCAATTTCTATAGCCATTTTTCTGAGCTTTGTGTTGTCAGCTGCAATTCCAAGAAAACAGAAAATCTTCCATTGTGTCTTTCTCTGGCAATAATTATTGTATTCTTTAATCAGTAAGAGGAGTATACAAATCCAAGGAATAAAAACACATTGTTACCTTATTGGAGATAAAAAGAAAAACGTAATACTTTATTTTAATGAATACATACAAACCTAAGTTTTTCAGATTTTTAAAAAAATTGTGGATAAAAGAAATTGATCCTTTAATGATGGAAAATTATATAATAAATTATATCTTTAAATAATGAATTTTGACCTAAAGCATTTATTCCACTTACTAAAGTATATAAATATTTTCATAAAACATCAATTTAATTTCAGATCCTTTTGAAGCATTCATCATCTTTTCCATTCGTCATGAGATCAGAAGGATTGATCTTCATAAAAGAGACTATAGTCTACTTGTTCCTGGATTGAGAAACACAATAGCACTTGATTTTCACTTCAGTCAAAGTTTGCTTTATTGGACAGATGTTGTAGAAGACAGAATATACCGAGGCAAGCTTTCCGAAAGTGGAGGTACATATATTACAATATTGCTTAATGTTACTTTTTAATTGAAAATTCCAAAGAGAGTTATAATTGAAAGTGTCAATTAATCTTTTACCTTTGATTCTTTAGCCCCCTCTCATATGAGCAAAACAAAAATATTGAGCATGTATGTTAAGATATGTTGGGCTGGGGAGTGGTGAAGGCCCAGGCTATTCACGACATTTTCAATCATGACTCTTCTTTCCCCTGGAGTTACAGGGAAGAAATTTACTTACAAGAAAAAATGACTTGCTGCTACATACTAGTAGTCCAATTCTGGAGAGCACAAAAGACTTGTTTTTTATTTTATTACCATCTTTTAGCTTATTACAAAGAAATAATTTTAAAATTATCTCAAAGAGTACTCATATGAGGTGAATATTTTTTGCTATCATTTGCTTCATCTTTTTTTTCTAAACTAAACTTTTCTTAAGTAGCAAGACTTTGACATAAATACATGTAATACTTCTATTGAAATGTTGCATCTGTGTAGCATTCCAAGGGCAAGATATTTCTATGAAATTGTTAATTACTGTCTAACTTACCTGAACAATTTTGAAAAATGATTCTATTAAAAACATAATATAATTATGGTTATGTGAATTTGTGTCTTGTGTCACATATCAAGATACTGATTTTAAATGATATATTTATATCCATAGGATTAATAGTAAACTATTTTAACAAACACACTGTTAAAATGTCTGTCACTAACTGTTACTTGGTAGCAATGTTACAAACTATGATAAGTTATACTATTAGAAAAATTGTTTTCAAATTGAAATTGAAAAGAAATTAAGTAGTGAACAAATTAAGAATATTGATGGACAAATTGCTCATTTATATTCAGACCACATTAATGCCATTTATTTATATACTTGCTATATCCTGTAAATCTTATAACCTGGGGTGGGAGGTGTGATCTGGGATTTATTACGGTTAAACACAGTCATGCTATGTTATTTGTCATGCTTCCAAAGAAGAGAAAAAGAGTGAGCTTTTCAGTTATAATGCATGTTGATCCAAGTGGACATTTTCTGTTTATTTTACCCATGAAGATCAGCATTTGGATTAAATTGCACTGATTTTAACAAGCTTAGTATTAGTAGTTCCAAAATGCTTAGTTCTGCCCAAAAGGTCAGGAACAAAAAATAACTATTTTAGCAACCTCAACATTGTCATTAGCCTTAGAGTTGTTTAACATTTTCATTCCACTGATACTGAAAGGATTTGAAGATTAAAGTTTTCTAGTAAGGAAAATCAGCATCCTAAATTTTGGACTTGTTAGTTTCCTCTGTGCCAGGTAACACTTCTGCACTATTTCTCCCAAAGTGGAAATAACAGTTAGTATCTGTACTGCAGACCACAAGGAAGGCTTTTCCTTTGTGCTTAACACATTTCTTGAACGGTGCCTGAACTGGTTTCTCTTCTTTTATAGGTGTCAGTGCAATTGAAGTGGTTGTAGAGCACGGCCTGGCCACCCCAGAAGGCCTGACAGTGGACTGGATAGCAGGCAACATATACTGGATAGACAGCAATCTGGACCAAATAGAAGTGGCCAAACTGGATGGTTCTCTGAGAGCTACACTAATCGCAGGAGCCATGGAACACCCCAGGGCCATTGCTTTGGACCCAAGATATGGGTAAAGATATTTTCTTTTACAGATTCACTTGGGCATAAAAAATAATGTTTCAATTTACTATTGAATGCAATTATCTCATAAACTGTGAGTCAAAAGTGCTTATTTTGTGTACATATATTCATGTGTATGTATGCAGTTGTATACATAGTAACTAGTTTATAGCCATAAGTTTTATTATAGGATTGTTTACATGGGTACTTTTAAAGGATGAAAAATTGTTTACATGGGTACTTTTAAAGGATGAAAAATGTCTTCTTTTTTTTTTTTTTTTTTTTTTTTTTTTTAATATGGGCATTAAGCCCTATTGGAAGCTATAGCAGTTCTTTTTCAAAGCAGTAATTTAATGAATTTCTATTTGCCCTGCCAAAGAGATGCTGTAATTATTTCTACTGGTTGCAAACTACAGGGCCAGTCTTTATTCTAAATAGTCACAGATGTTAACCGCCTCACCACTTTTTTTTATTTTGTATGTTCTTGGAGTCAGTTAAAAAGAAAATTTAAATAAGCCTGAAGTAGTCCAGTGGTGACAAATTGACTAACTGGCAGTTTGAAAGACAAAGCACATGATTCTGGAAAACAAATGTTGAGTAATTCAAGGAATCACCCCACTGTTCTCTTGTGTGTTCCTTATGAAGGAGCAGAAGGAGACCCTGGATTTGGACTCAGAAAATGTGGGTTCCAGTTCCTGCCCAGTCATTATTTATATTCTGGGGAAATCAAGTGTGTTATTTCCACTTAGATCTCAGTTTTCTCTTCTATTAGGGATAATACCTTCCTCATCAGGTTGTTTTCGAGGAGATGACATATGTATATCTAATATATATGGGGTGGCCCTAGAGTTCTGTGCAATTTAAAATAGTATGCAATTTTATGGCCATAAACTTTATGACCTCCATATATATATATATGAGATGTATGCAACTTATTTGTGAGAAAACTTTGTAATTCCTGTTAATTACTTATTTCCTTTGTGATTGTTTTGTAAATTCAAAGTCATTGTTAAATCTAAAGGGTAATAGAAAGGAATTTTTTTGGCTCTGTACCTTGAAGTAACACAGAGTCCCTGTGTAGGGAAGCAGCAGGAGGGAGGAATGAGCTGGGGGTGGGGGGGCGTTAGTAAGATACAAAAGAGAGAAAAGCAGCCAGCTTTGTGTTTAAGTGAGCTTCCTGGCCACACTCTAGGGCTTTTGTCCTAGTCTAGTCCCAAGACTTGGAAATGAATAGATTGGGAAATTATGTTTGTTTCTATTTTCCTCAATTCAGACTCAGCAACTAAAGGAGCAAAGCAGCTTAAGCAACCCTCCTTCAGTGCCTCCCACATTGGCAACCCTCCTTTAGGTGTTTGCTTTAATTTCCATCATGTTTTTAACTGATTTGAATTGGTTGCCAAAATTTAAAATATTGGGGTATTTTACATTTTTAAAAAAAAGGATATCGAGTTGCTTTTGAAAATAGAGATCTGGGAATACTGAAGTGAGTTGCAGCTGTCTTTCTTACCTGGAAACATATTCTCAAATGTGCATAGCCTCCACTTTCCCTGTTCACTTATTGTCTCCTGTAATAACAATTTACCAGGAAAAGACCTACTATGTTTAATGAGAAAGATCCTTATTTTACAACTTTGTGTTCCTGAGGTACAGGTACATTGCTGACCCTCTCCCAATACTTTGCACAAGGGTGCTGACTCATCCCCTACAGGGGTTTTTATCCTCATTGCAATTACGGAAAAGAAATTTTCACTTAAGTTATATCAGCATCTTCTTTCCATGAAAACTTTCTGAATAAGGGAAAGTAATATTTTGGATAAAGGTATAATCTTAGCATGGATACCAACATGAAAATAAAAATATGAATGCTTTTTAAATTGTAAATGATACAAATAAACAAAATACCAGGTATATGAAAGTTTTGAAAATGGGCTGACCAAAGTAGGATGTTTAGGAGATGATGCTTCATTTTCTACAGCTTTGTACTGAAAAATTTTAGAATACACTTTTTTATCTCAGTTTGGGAAATATCTAACTTGGGAGGAGAAAAAGAAAACAGAAACACAAAGGACATACAAACCACGAGTGTTATTTAAGTGAAAATACCAAATACTATTTCAGTGATATTATTGCAGGAAGATGAGGCCCAACGGAGAGGAAGAGCACCCAAACACCACATTTATAAGAGAAAGGGCTTTATTCACCAGCTGGGAGCTTATGGCATAGAAGAATTCCAAATGGCCACACTCCCCGACTGGCTTGGTCTTTCTCTTTTTATCGACAGTCAGAAAGTTCCGCCCCACAGGTACCCTTCTTATTGGCCAGTTTGAATCAAGCGGGAGATGCTATTCCAGCCCCTACAGAACTACAGTGTTCCACAGTGTTCCACAGTGTTCCAACTTGGAAATGTCCAAGTTCCAGGAAGTTAAGTTCACAAATTCCCAAGAGCTGAGTCACAATGGAGAGGACCCTGCAGGTGTATCCTTGTGGTCTCCTTGAGAAGACCTGTTCTCCCAGACCTCACCCTTCTTGGTGTCCTCTCTCAATATAAAGGGATCTCCAGAAGTAAAATATACTATAAAAGTAGAAAATTAGTAAAGAAAGCTGGTCTGTGAGTGGGGAAATCCTGATAATGCTTCTAGGAGAATTGATTCCTTCCATCATTAATTGCTACTATCAGATTGTGAGGCTAATTAAGTTAATTATAGCAGTGATAAAATAATAATTTAAAAAAACAGGTAATGAAAGAGCATTTACAAAATTGTTTCTGGTATAAATGACTAAAGTTCATATAACAGTACTAATTCATTCAATTTTAGGAATTTATAGAAAGATAGGTTTTTTGTCATGATTTGATAGAATTTTTATTGTTCAAAAAACTTTATAGACACTGATATGCTTAACATAGGAAGTTTATACAAATACCTTAAAGCACAGTTATAGCAACTAAATTTAAAAATTTAGTGCAAATATTAAAATAATTTCAGTTTTGTTGTCTATTTTGGTAAATTTCTGAGTTTTTCTTTTAAGTATTTTTTCCTTTATTTTTCTTTATTCTTTCTTTCTTTCTTTTCTTTTTTTTTTTTTTGAGACAGAGTCCTGTTCTGTCACCCTCACTGCAACCTCAAATTCTTGAGCTCCAGCAATCCTACTGTCTCAGCCTCCTGAGTAGCCAAGACTGCAAGACTACAAGAGTGTGCTACCATTGCTACCATGCCTAAGTCATTTTTCTATTTTTAGTAGAGACAGGGTCTCACTCTTGCTCAGGCTGGACATGAACTCCCGAGCTCAAGCAATCTTCTTGCCTTGCCCTCCCAGAATGCTACTATTATGGGGGGAGACTCTATGCCTTGCCCTGAGATTATTTTAAATATTAAAATATTCATAAGATTGGCTAAGAACTTAATAACAATAAGCACCCACAAACACACACACAGATACTGAACAGCAAAACCAAGCTACATATAGAAAAGCAACACTGAAAAATAATTTTACTTAAACTCAGCTTACTGCCTGAGTTCTATGTAAAGTAGAAACAAGATTTTCCTTATTTCTCACATTATGAAATGTATAAGTGACCTTTGAACCAACATTGATAGGAGCTCCAGAAACATTTAAAAATTTTTTGAACCTGTTAGTGTTAAGTAAAACCTACTGGATAATTATTGAGAAATACAATTTGTATAAATGTTGTCATATTTCCTACTCAATTGTAAGCATTTTGATGCTAAGGAAAGTTATTTTCAAGTCCATAAAATCCTTCAGGGTCCTTAGTATGTATACTTTGCTCAACAAATGCTTGTTAAATAGATGAATGCATCCATATAAATAGACTCCATTTACATGGAACTTATGAAAATCAAAGTACAAAGTATATAGTACAGAACAGCTAATGGGTAGTACTGTAAACTTTGTTTGCAATAACAAATGAAAAGAAAGGTTTGCAACTAGCCACTTTGCACCCTCAGCATAGCTGGGGGAAAAATCAGACTATAACACTAGGCCCATAAAACACATTTACTTCATGTGACATTTCTATAGCAATCAAGGACTTTGTGACCTTTATACAGATGCCAAATGAGAAGTGTTTTTAATTGACTACTTTGCTACTCCCCAGCACAGAACCCATAGGCCTTCATTTAAAGTTATAAAACTTGTCTGTCATCATGTCATTCCTTCAGTATTCTGAATTTTGACCCAGTCTCCCAAGTGACAAGTTATTCCAAGATGGCAATTGAGAGTCTTAGGGAGGAATCATTTTTCTTTCATTCCATTTTAAGGTAATACACTTATTGCTAAGGTGACCTGAAAGAATACATAAAGTCCGCTTTAAACATCAAGCTTATTATTAGGGAGTAACAAGCACCAAGGTGTTCAAAATCTACAAGGTACTCACTTTAGTTCTTAAGCATCCATTGCCTTTATTCTTGTTACTGAATAGCATCTTCGCACTAAACTGCTAGTACGTAGTTTTCATCTGTCACAATAACTGGGCTCTGCTATAACAACTGCATTGGTGAGAGCAGCAATTGAGAAGTTTAATGAGACATCTAAATAAAATTTTAATCGTATCTAGGAAGTTTAATAGTTTTAAAGGAAACTATTAAAGGCACATTGGTTTTAGAAAACCTAAAGATTATGGATAAATAACCTCTTTTTTTGCCAATATCATTTATTTTACCATTTGCTGTTTGACCTGATAGATGATAATGGCCTTTTCGTGCCATAATGGCACAAGTCGTTCATGGCCCATTGACCCAGTTTAATCTAGATATAGACTAACTCATGACTGTAGCAACTGCAGAATCCATGGACAATTGTCTCTTTTTTAAAAGCAATTCTGGCTGGACATTTCCATACATTCTATATAAGAAGATCTTCAGTCTTTGTCTACTAGAGGAAATAATCTAACCGTTGATATACTTCTTTTTTAAGAAGAATAAAAAAGAAGTAACAGGGAAAAAAATGAATCTATTAAAATACCACATTGTAAAGTATACAAAAAAAGAGCCTAGAATTTTATGAAACAATGATCCTTGAAATCAAATTTTAAGATTTATTGTGAACTGGTTTATATGGCAAAGTTAAGAATACTTTTAGGATATCTAATTCTAGAACATGTTATTTCATAAGAAATGTTGGAAATTTCCCACTAAATGGATGAAAGATTAATACTCCATGATCACTATAGAGGAAACATACAAACACTGCCACATTAGTGAAGAAATGAAAGGATCACTTACTTGAGTGCATCAAAGTCTCCTAAAACATGTTTTACCCCCACTGGAAAAACATGTTTCAGGATCCACATGCCATTTCTAGCAAAGCTAAATATAGAATATATAGAATTGCAGAGCTACTGACACATGAGTTGGACTTGCTAGAACTTTCTATCTGGGTAGAAAGTCACAAGGGAAAACACCAATACCTCATTTGCTATAGAGGCGAAAGATGATGCTTCAGCAGGCTTTGTCATCGTTGTAATGTAACGTGTATTTGCTGCGGGTCTAGCCACAGGTACTCACAGACTACCTGCCATTCCCAAATTCACTAAATTTGTTTTCAGGGATTTGCTTTTATCTTTCTTTAAATTTACAAATCTCTCTACTTACCTTTGTCCGGATATCATTACAAATTTGATTGATGCTCTGTTTGAGTTCTTCCTATTTTAAATTTTGATTTTTAATGCTAAGCTTAAAGGAAAGCTGACCAATAACTTATTGTCAATGAAAAATGCATACATTCAAAATTAAAGCCAAAGGGAGAAACAATCTACTTCATACTCACACTTTGTAAAAAAGACTTTTAACTACTTAACTGAGCAGCCTACTGGCTTTATATTAATTAAACTTGATTCCATTTTCTATTTAACTGGCAGCATGTTGTATTATTTGTGGGGCTCTTTTTGCTCATAAATAATTTCATGCTTATGTTTCCAGATAATTAGTATTTATTATGCAAAACAATCTTATCTTTAAATATTAGTCTTTTCCAAAAATAATCCCCAGCAATGAAACTTATAAATGCCCTGTGGTACATTTTAAAAAATTATATCTGTTTATTTAATTTTGAGGTATTTATACTTGTAAACTTTTGTTATCAAAATCTTTAAATACACAAACTAGAAGGAATTGTATAATAACCCACCTTAAACAATGAAGGGGGGGTCTTAGGGAAACCTGCCCTTTTCCCCTAGGTTGGTTTGCTGAAAAGATCAACTCACAGTTATGGTAGATCAATAAGAGAAAGGTTTATTTCCAAATACCATGTGCATGGGGGGAACCACAAGAATGATTTCCAAAAGTTTCAGTGATGGTCAGTGGCTTTTAAAGATGCTTTTTAAAAGGAGGGGGGAGAGAACCTGGAAAGTATATGTGCAGCAAGTGATTGGATAGATGGAGGGAAACAGATTGATTAGTAGATTAACCTGAGAGACAGGTATTGTGCGTCAAATGAATGACCTTAGGGCCAGGTCTATTACCATGTGATAAGGAGTCTAGCAGCCCTTTAAGATTTTAGGTAGATAGAGGAAAGTCTTGTTCAGAGTTTCCTGATTATGAATAGCCTTTAATTCAAAATAATCTTTATACCAAGGAATCATATTTTGGGTTAAAATTTTCTTAGCTCCTTCAACAGTTGTCAATACATTGTCCTCTGCTACATTAATGTTCATTCTTATCCTTTCCCAATACTTTGTTTAACTTATTCAAATATATCATGGTCAAACAATCAATAACTTAGATATTATTTTTCAGAATATGCCCCTACCAATTCTGGCTGTAGAAATCCATGAAACCAAATTTTTTTTTCAAATTACTATTATGAATCTATTGTCCGAGAGACATTCTATGAGATGAATGCAAGTCCTGTGATCTCTTGCCCTGAATGGTATTCTTATGGCTTTGACTCATGCTTACTTTATAAAACCCATCTACTTTCACTTATGTCCTGTTATAGCATTTAAACACTGACATTACTATTCTCTCTCTCATTTGCCCCTCTCTCTTTCTCCCTCTGTTTCATTAACAGGTGGCAAGACTTAGAAATTCTTCTTTTGGAAAATATTAATTCTCTATATGAAGCGGTTTGGGGTTACCCGGTGAGGGGGTGTTGGTGCCAATAATGAAGAGGCTTGACACAAAGTCTGTGCCAGGGGACTGAGGAACTCTGGGGGGAGCTCTCTTGAGTAAATCTCTGGCCTGTATTTATTATCACAAAGCAGAAAAATGTAGTTAAAAGTTACTTATCAGACATCAACATTAAAAAGGGGGAATATGGAAAGTATCAGACAGAATGGCTTCAATTCAGTTTGCAAAATCTCAGACCTTAAGCAAGACCTCTATCTCTAGCATCAGAAGACCTTTGGAATCTGGAGAATCATTACGATAACCATGAGGCCTGGCATTACCGCACCTCACAGATACATCCTCCCCTGGAGGCCAGTTTTCTGAGCTCCTGCACGCAAACAACGCACATGCCATTCTCCTGATTGATTCTCCACGTCTCTCAAGGAGGAAGTGAATCTTAGGCTAAAGATCAGGGCTCAGTTTCCTCTGTATGTACAAATATATGTGTGTGCATGGATATACAAACACAAATCTTTTTTCTGTGCTGGTCACTCCATGCTAAATTATTTACACCCATTATCTAATGCTCCCAGGAATGTGTACTATTATAGGTTTCATTTTCAGATGTGAAAATGGAGTCTGAGATTATGTAAGTGGTGTTAAGTGACAGATCTCAACCTTGATCCAAGTTTGACACAAAAGCATATGCATTGCCACTACCCAATATTGACTCTATGATTTAATAACACTTATTGAGGGGTTTTGCCAGTAGCTCCAGAGCTAGGGCAGAGCTGGCAGGTTCAAACCCATCCAGGGACTGCCAAACAACAACGACAACTACAAAAAAAAAAAAAAAGGCTGGGTGTTGTGGCAGGCACCTATAGTCCTAGCTACTTGGGAGTCTGAGGCAAGAGAATTGCTTAAGCCCAAGAGTTTGAGGTTGCTCTGAGCTATGACACCAGGGCACTGTACCGAGGGTGACATAGTGAGACTCTATCTCAAAACAAACAAAAACACATATTGAATGTCAATCAGTACTTTAACTTATGCAGTAAGTTATGCTCTCATTTTCTTTCTCTATCTACAATACACTTTTAGCATATGTACTCCCATACTTCCATATGTATTTGTTATTTAATGTTTTGAATTGTCTTCTAATCATTTCATATTTATAAGTTATGTGTCCTATAATAGACTATGTACTTCTTAAAAATTGGAGTCTTGGTAAATACTCAGTTTATAGTTTCCACGTTTTCCTAAGTAGAGATAGATTTTGTAAAAAGAATATAAGTTGATGTTTGAATTTTGCTCAAAAGGGTTGTGTTATTTTCCAAGATAATTTTACTAGATTTTTATACTCAAGGATCATACAAAGTAATGGAAGAATTTAAAAAATAGCAAGACTAATCATATGTACCTTATATTAATCTGAAATAGAATTTTTAAGAGATGCTCAATAAATGAAAAAATGACAAAACTATATATAATTATAATAAAGAATAAATTTATTCTTTACCACTAGTTTTACCACTTATCACCAAAATGTTGCTAAAAATCATAGAAATATCTGCTTTCTCCTTTTGATTGCTACTGTGAAGAGACTTTTTCTCTCCCACTCCAAAAGTTCAAGTCTGCTAAAATAAACTGACAGTTGATTAACTGGAGAAACAGTATGCAAAATTATTAACATGCAAATGAACATAGGAGCCATACAAAATATGAGACTCAAAGAAGGCTAGATGGTTGAGAGCCAAATACCTCTTCATAGAAGAAGGGGGAATGAGAGATACAGGAAATTTTGGAAAGTAATAAGTCATTTTCAGAACTGAATGAGCCTTAGAACAGACAATGGCCTGGGACACAGCTCTGGAAGAAGTGGCTATAAATTTCAGGAAAGTGAGGGGCAGAACTTCACTGCTAACAAAGGTTGACTGACTGTTCAGAACAAGTCTCTCGGGTAATAATCTCTTAGAGCTGCCTTGAAACAATAGATGAAAAATCTGTCTGGGTATGGTGACTGATTTGTAGTCTTTTCCTTTTCTTTTCTTTGTTGGTTAATTTTTCCTGGTTATTTAATGAGATTCCTAAGGGAGTTTCTTTGCTTGTTTATTTGTTTTCTTTCTTTTTCCTTTTAAATAAAAAAATACACTTCTTTTGAAAGTAGTTTTCTTTAGTCTGGTAAGGGAACTTCCAGAGAGAGCCTCTCCTGGAGCTGGGGCAGAAAAAAAAGAAACCAGAGGTTAGAAAGGCCTTGGTTCTATGGCAGAGTCTTAGGCCAATTTCTTTTAACTTAAAATTGTTCAGCATGATGAAACACCATATTTTAGAGTATTGTTCTCTGAGCCCCAAGACTATACTGATCCACAATCAATTCCAGCTCTTAGAATCTGTTCCTCTTTCATTTTCCCCTTTTCACTTAATGGAGTCTCTGTACACCCTCTCCTCACCTTCAATCTGAGTTTCTGAAACAAGAAACTGACAGTCACCTGTGATTCTCTTATTTACATCCAGTCCATTAGCCGCACCTGGTAATTCCACCTAAAATTATCCCTTGAATCCATTCACTTCTCTCTTTCACTGCCACTACCATTCTTCAAACCACTGTCACCTTTCCTGGTCCTTTAAAATAACCACTTGATATAGTTATGCCCTTGCCTTCCTTTTAACTATTCTTGGCTGTGATTAAACAGTATACCTATATAATCTAGTACAGTATAATCTTTATGCATGACATATACAGATATGCAGTCTAATGACTAGCTGTATATATCTGCTATCTGTACAGAATAGTGTTTCTCCCCCACTTTAAAGCCTTCAAAGGCCTATACACTTCTTATTTTCTTGAACTAAAACTCAAAATAATTTCCTTACCCTACAAGACTCATAGTACTACCCTCTTCAATGTCATCTTCCTTCTCTCTCCACCTCACTCATGACAGTTCTGACACATTAGCCCTATTTCTGCTCCTCAAGTAGCCCACGTCCTTTTCCCTATGAGAGCCTTGGCGTGTACTGTTGATTCTGCTTTTCGTGCACTTTATGCTGCTTTTTCATTCCTCAGTTTTAGTTTAAGTACCACCTCCTCAAGGTGCTTTTCCCTGGTCACTTTCTCTAGGTAGGTCACTCATCTACTTAGCAAAACAAATTTTTCTCAAAATATTTCATAAGTCATAATTATCTATCTAGGCATTTAGTCTGTGTCTTCCACTGGACTCCAAGCCCCTTGGGAGTAGATAATACATGCTTTTCTTGTTGATCCTGGAATCTCTCTGCTGAGATCTTGGTTTTAGAAAGTCAACAAATGAATTCACAAACCATTGCAAGTAAGTGACAGGACAGATTTTATCAGTGGTGAGAGAAAGGAAAGAGGAAAACCTCTGGCACAGAAGAACAGGTTTGGGGTGGGTAGCTCATTTTGACTACCTATTTAGGGGTTAACATGCAGCTTTTGCGACCCTGCCAGCAGGAGTTGGGAGATGGATGTATGACTAAAATATGTCACAACTGTTCATGCCAGGGGCCTATGGGCAGAAGTTAGTTTTAAAACTTCCATTCTGTAGGAATGCCGTCCTGTGTGGGACATTCTACCTCGTGCCAAAAATGGCGGCTTAGATGGAACATTTGATCAAGCTGTTTTATGAGTCTGTTTGGACCCAGAAGAAGGGGGTGGAGGGGTTTGTATTCAGCCCCAGGTGAAAGGGATCTGCATCGTTGTGACTTCTCACCTAACAAGCGCCTCACAGACAGTAGGCACTCAACAAATATTGTAAAATGCACGACTGAAACAATACCATTATTTCTATTTCTTCAGAATTCTTTTCTGGACAGACTGGGATGCCAATTTTCCTCGCATTGAATCTGCCTCTATGAGTGGTGCTGGAAGAAAAACCATCTACAAAGACATGAAAACCGGGGCTTGGCCTAATGGACTGACTGTGGACCACTTTGAGAAAAGGATCGTTTGGACAGATGCCAGGTTTATAAAATTATCCTTACCATGTGTGGACATTTTGAAATGGGTTGGCTTTTTTTGCTTGTTTGTTTTCTATGAATCAGATACAGGTCATAAAAAATACAAAAAAAAATATTTTCTATCATTTAGCTAAGTTTCATCATTCACATTGGACTGTTTTAATGAGTTCTCATAAACAACTCATGTATTTACCTTCTGTAGATCTGATGCCATTTATTCAGCCCTCTATGACGGAACAAACATGATAGAAATCATTCGCGGTCATGAATACCTTTCTCATCCCTTTGCTGTGTCTCTGTATGGAAGTGAGGTCTACTGGACAGACTGGAGAACCAACACCTTGTCCAAAGCCAATAAATGGACAGGACACAACGTCAGTGTAATTCAGAAAACCAGCGCACAGCCATTTGACCTTCAGATATACCATCCCAGTCGTCAGCCACAGGGTAAGTACTTGTTATAAATTAACCACTTAAAAGTATTTGCCTGTGGCTCAGCGAGTAGGGCACTGGCCCCATATACCGAGAGCTGTAGGTTCAAACCCGGCCCCAGCCGAACTGCAACAAAAAATAGCCGGGAGTTGTGGTGGGCACCTGTAGTACCAGCTACTCGGGAGGCTGAGGCAAGAGAATCGCCTAAGCCCAAGAGCTGGAGGTTGCTGTGAGCTGTGACCTCTACAGCACTCTACCGAGGGTGATAGAATGAGACTCTGTCTCTACAAAAAAAAAAAAAAAAGTATTTTCATCTTAATGTTATAGTATTTGAACTGTAAAATAACTTTTGCAAGGTAACATTATTAATATTCCATGTATATTGTATAGAAGTGGTTCTAGCCTTTATTTTAGTTAGTTTATATTTTTTTTTTCCTTTTCTCTTTGTATCTTCTTCAGATATAAATATTTAGGGAAATCTTAGAAATTAAGATTAATGATAAGGATTTTATACTAAGCCTTCTACATTTTAGTTACTGCTATTGCATCAACAGAAGATGCTGTGGGAAGTTGTACAAAGTCTTTAGATTTGGATAAATAGGATCAGTCAAGCGGAACAGAATGCAAGAACTCAGATTTGTTACCTTGTACCCCACATAGTCATTGTGTAGTTCATTAGAAGGAAAAGGAGTGGTACAGGAGAAAGAATGAATTGTTTGCTTCTATTCTTCCATTTTAAGGAAGTGAGTTCAAAAGAACATGTGGGCTACCCCTCCGCATTTAGTCCACATTTTGGTTTAATGGCAAACTTGCCCTGTAATGTAACATCAGTTCACTCTTTTGTAACATTGCCCTATTATGTATGCTATCACCTATGGAAATCTCATTCTAGCACAAAAAAATTTTCCTTTCTTAGCATATTTTCATTTTAGATACATGATTCTTAGGTGACAGGCTCTCCTGGGCAGAGGATGTGTTTTCTCCTTTTTTTGATATAGAGTAGACAGATCTTCTAACTTACTGGCATTTCAGAACATTTGTTCCACACATCAAGCCTTCTTTCAAATTTGTGTTATATTATCTTCTCCTAAACTTGAAAATAATCACCTTTGTAGTCTGCAGTATTCCTTGGATATTCTTTGTCTTTCTTCATACTCCCTCAGTACCATTTCTCCTATCAAAATTTTCTTATTTTAAAATTTTCTGTGCCTTCTGATAGCCTAATTAAATGTAGTTCTCTTCCTAGATGCCCTCAATTTCTCAGTTTCTATTATCTTCTATAATTGATACTTCTTTGCCATATGGGAGTATCTATACATGATATGAGCTGTAATTTTAATATTTTTCCTCCATCTTTGATTCCCTTCACCCTATAAGCTCAAAAACATGAAGACATTATAGGGGAAAAGCACATAAGTTAGTCATTTTTCCACTTAATAAGCATTTAGTAGGTATACTGAATTTAACTAAATTTAAATAATGAAAGAAATTGTGGTTCTTACCAGCAATATGCCACTAGTATAGTGAAAAAGATACTTTTCTTTTCTTTATATATATATACACTTTTATAAGCTTTGGTTTGGTATATATATATACTTTTCTTTTCTTTATATATATATATACATTTCTATATATAGATTGATTATAATCTTATTATATACTTTCTCTCTCTCTTTATATATATATATATATATATATATACCCCCCCACCCCGTTTTTTGTTTTTTTTTTTTTGCAGTTTTTGGCCGGGGCTGGGTTTGAACCTGTCACCTTCAGCTTATGGGGCCAGCGCCCTACCACAAGGGCTACCCAAAAGATACTTTCCTTTAAAAGCTTCCTTCAACTTGGAGGAATACCTAGTTATAAGCAAACATTGTGGATAACAACCACTTACAAGCTACACTTGAATTTTACAAGTGCAAGAATATTTACACAGCTATAATATTGTCCCCCAAATTGTCATATTGTAGGAATTCTGATTCTTATATTTAAAGAAATGTAAGTGAACTAGATCATGAAAAATGGCCTGGGTCCTCATTCTCCTCCCTCAAAAAGGGGTCAATGCATTTTATTTACCAACTACACTATCTGATTGACCTACATTGGGTCACCCCTAGCAAACTCAAAGAATGGACAGGAGCTTGATGTTTTCAAGTTTCCTGACATTTTTGTATATATGGAAAGAGAAGTGAGATATTCATGGTAACTTATTTGGTTGTAAGGTAGGTGTTCTTGATATCTTTATTTAATCCAAAATATGATTCATATAAGATTTCCCTAGGGTTTTTTGTTTGTTTGTTTGTTTTGTTTCTTGAGACAGAGTCTCACTCTATTACCCTGGGTAGAGTGCAGTGGCAAACTCATGGGCTCAAAGCAATCTATGCATCTCAGCCTCCCAAGTAGGTAAGACTACAGGCGTCTGCCACAATGCCTGGCTGTTTTTTTCTTTTCCACTTTTTTGTTGTTGTTGTTGTTTGTTTTTGTTTCAGTAGGGATGGGGACGCACTTTGTTCAGGCTGGCCTATAACTACTGAGCTCAGGTAATTAGTCTGGCTCGCCTTCGCAGAGTGCAAGGATTATAGGTGTGAGCCACTGTACCTAGCCAATTTCTCTGTTTTGTATAAAATAAGCAATATTTTTCCTTTGAGACTCTAATTTGACAAATTTTCCCAGGATTCAGGGAAGATACTCTAATCTTTAAATACATTTAGAGAGTATCACCTATAAAGAGAACTTGCTATTTCCTAAATGAAAACCAGTCAGTTTTCAATTTTGAGAGTGATCAGAGAACATTCTACTTTTCATCATTATAGGGATCACTGAGCATATAACAATCATTATCAGGGCTATTTATCTGCTTTGGTGAAGTAACACTTCTACTGCTAGGGAAAAGTATGCAAGAACATATTGACTATTTTATTACCAACAATAGAATTAAAATGAAAATAATGATAAAGGCTCATCATTAAAACAAATACAATAATAATAGCTCCCTGTTTCCTGGTGAATAACAGTGAGGTTCCTAAAAAATTTTTTTAAAAAATATATGACATTCAGCACTTTAATATTGAAATATATAAATTTCACAAATTGAAGAAAGATTTGAAGTTGTCTAATCCAAGCAGGATATCAATAAACTTTTAGGACTAGTTTTCTTAAAAGTAAGCATTCATTATATGTACAAACTTCTAGTTTGGTTAGTAGATATTTAAGCAGGAATTTTAAAAATCTGTTTTAGAATTTTTTGTTTTCCAATATTGTTGTATGAGATTAGGAAGAAACAAACCAAAGCTTAAACATATACAATATAAAGAAGCCATAATGAGGGAGGAGGAACCAAGATGGCGGCCGAGTAACAGCTTCCTTGCAACTGGGCACGGTGAGACTGGGGAGAGAAGAATTCAGGCATCTCTGGCTGGTGAGATCTGCCCAGAAACATCCCTTTGGGGACATAGGGAGACAGCATGAGACTTCTGGACCCC
>CAUYRH010054131.1:0-42437 GCA_963574655.1 Perodicticus potto | reverse complement strand
AAGTGGAGGCAGGAGACTCTCTTGAGCCCAGGAATTGGAGGTTGCTATGAGCTGTGATGCCACAGCACTCTATTCAGGGTGACAGCTTGAGGCTCTGTCTCAAAAAAAAAAAAATGGTTCAATATTATTTCTGTTTAAGTATCAAGTGTAGACATGATAAGAATTATTAATGTCCTAGGTCACTGCCTTTTTTTTTTTTTTTTTTTTGATACAGAGTCTTAGTTTTTTTTTTTTTTTTAGAAAGTGCCTCAAGCTGTCGCCCTGGATAGAGTGCCATGGCATCACAGCTCACAGCAACATCCAATTCCTGGGCTCAAGCGAGTCTCCTGCCTCTACCTCCCAAGTAGCTGGGACTACAGGCAACTGCCACAACGCCTGGCCATTTTTTGGCTGCAGCCGTCATTGTTGTTTGGCAGCCCGGGCTGGATTCGAACCCTCCACCTCAGGTGTACGTGGCTGGCACCTTAGCCCGTTGAGCCACAGGCGCCGAGCCTACAGAGTCTTACTTTATTGCCCTCAGTAGAGCGCCATGGTGTCACAGCTCACAGCAACCTCCAACTCCTGGGCTTAGGCGATTCTCTTGCCTCAGCCTCTCGCGTAGCTGGGACTACAGGTGCCTGCCACAACGCCTGGCTATTTTTGTTGTTGTTGTTGCAGTTTGGCCAGGGCCGGGGTCTTCCTATAACTACCTCCAGCTCCCAGTCCAGGATGCTGCTCAAACGGGGAACACAGATGGTATGGAAAAGATACTGCCAGATGATAGGTAGAATAGAAACACATACTCAAGAAATTTAATTCTCTGCCCCAGTTTATTCATCCTGGGTTATTCCAGAAGCCAGGTTCACACTCAACATGCAAGAAATACAGATATAACATTCCCAGGGCCCATACTTTACCCTCACCTGTTCTACTTTTCACCCACCCACCTGTCAAGGATGAAACTCTTTAGTGACAGACAGGAAGAGCCCCACATTTTGTAGGTAGGGACACTGAGGGCCAGAGGCAGCATTAGTGACTTCCATACCATAGTTCACCCACCAGGACCTTGCATTCTCTTGGCTCCCGGGAGCAAAGCAGAGAGCATTGCTACCTTAGTTGTTGATTCAACCTGAGACTTGCCCACTTTCCAACTCAGCCTTGTGTTAGATCCTGTCAATAATGCTTCAAGGCCCATGCAAGGAAAGAAGGGGTATGGCCTAATACACTAAGAACTTCCAGAGGCTCAGCTGACAACACTGCTCCCTTCTCAACCTGGAAAACTGACCTCTGGCTCAGCTAGTCTGATTTTAGAGAAGTGGACCAAATCAAGTCAACATCCAGTGTCACTAAAGCCTGAGAGGCACTGCAAGGTACAGGCACAGAGAGAGAAATGAGATTTTCTCCAACAGCCTTGGAACACCTTATCTATTACTTGCAAGCTAATAAAACACATGTTATTTTTCACCAGAAACTTAGTTTTCAACCCAGTGGAGAGGTGTGTTTTGTTTGGAAACTGTCATTTAAGAATTCCCATTCTCCTATTCTAGATAGGGTTCTGCCATTGTCATCTCCCCCACGCTCATCTCCTATGTACTCATCAGCAGAATTCAAGAGGGACAGTCCCCGTCTCCTTCTCTGTCTCTACCCTCACCCCTGCCATCATCTCTATCACTACCCCTCAGTTCCCTTCCCTGATACCAATTCTCCCAACTGCCCTGACAAAATTATAGCCATGCAAAAATGCCGTGGCAGGTCAGAGCATCCATTTAACCTCTTACAGCAAAGTCAACATCAGGGACAATAGCCTTAGCAGAGCAAAATCTGGGTTAGGGAGGGAAGGAAGAGGAGAGCTATCAATAGCTTGGAAAATCCCAGGAGAATGGATCAGCTACAACCCTCACATATATGACAGCAGGCTAGCTCCCTATCTCCAGGAAGCAGTGAGACTCATTGGAGAAAAAAGGCTGGGGTAGGCCATGGGTAACACAGGGTACAGGCAGATGCCCCAGAGGTGCACCACCTGCTCAATGGTCTGCCTGCAAATACACATGCTCCTAACATACGTTTCCCATGCTTGCACCTACACACATGCACCCCTACACATAGGCCCCCACAAGCAAGGGCTCACTCACACTCAATGCAATCTCACACACTCAGATTCACTCCTATGTACACACATCTTTGGCATATACATCCTCACTCATGCACCTATAGACACACAGCTGGGTACCTATTCACATATGCATATACAAATTTACTCACTCTTACAAACATGCTGTACACACACACGATTACTCTTACACACTCACACATAGGTCTTCATACGAGTTAGCTTGTGTGTACACATGTGCACACACAGCAAACTTAAGCTCATTTCCATATGCATATTCACATGTCTACACATTATCTGTCTACATGTGAGCACACACTCTCTTATGCTTACCTGCACTCGTGCCAGCAAACAATCATGCACAATCACACACATGCCTGCAAATATACACATATTCCCTTGCACACTTGTGGAGGCACACACTTAGCCCTGGTCCTGGGGCCTGGATGCTGCTGCCCTCTGCTGAAGACAGCGGATAAGCTCCTTTCTGTTGTCTAGGATAGTGTCGAAGCTCTCTTGCAGTCGAGCCTGCTGATCAACCAACTGGTGCTGCAGGCCCCGGATCCACTGGAGCAGTGCCAGGCGACGGTACATCACCAAGTGCACGTGGTGCTTCTCCTTCTCCCGCTCTTTGTAGCGCTCCTGAGCCTGCAGCTGCTGCACAGCCTGAGCCACCGAGGGCAGAAGGGGATCGGGAGGGCCAGGGCTTCGAGGGGTCCCACAGGCAGGTTCAGGACTGCTGCTAGGGCTATTGATGCTCAGGGAGCTGCTGGCATAGCCGTTGTCCTCCAGAGGGGAGCACACGGTGCCAGCACCACCCATCTTCTCAGGCTCAGCCCCAGGAATCTCTGCCCCCTCTGGGGGACTGCGAACCCCTCCCTCTGGAAGTCCAGGGGCCTGGAAGTCCTGGTTGTCAGAGGGGGACTCAGAGGAGCTCCTCATCAGGATAGGTTCCACTTTGCCTGGTATCCCATGCCAATTCTCATTGGCATCCTTGGCACTTGCCATGAAGTTAGAGTTGCTGTCTGACTGGAGCTCGGGTTGGCATACTCTAGGAGGGCCTGAAGCGAACTGGCCCCCCTCAGCCAGGCCTGGCTGGATGGCGAACATCTGGTCTGCAAAGGGAAAGCAAAAGAAGGGGTCATAGCAGGACAGGGCAGGGTGCCTGAAGTCATGGCCACCTAGCTGCAGGGACAAAGTAGCAAGCAAGGGCCTGGCCATTCCCCATCAGTCCCTTCCTCTTGACTCTGGTAATACTCCCTTAGTGGTTCTCCTCCTTCCTCTCGGCCTGTTGTCTCCAGCAGAGGGGTTTTCCTTGGCCTTCAGACACAGGTTGTCTTCTCATTGGGTGCATTTCTCCCCAGATGACCTCATTCTCTGCTGTTGCTTCAGGAACCATCATATGTTGGTGACTCTCAGAGCTGTCTCCAGCCCAGATCCAACTGCTACCCAATCCCAAAACCAACCATAGGCTCCTGGAATTCTGCGTGTCCAAACCCGCTCGCTCTCCTTCAGCAAAATGGCTCTGCCCTCCATCTGGTCACTCTTGCCAGAGCTTGGGAGCATGCCAGACTGCTCACTCTCTCCTCTCTTCCGTCATCTAATAGGTCACCAAATTCTGGCAATTCTTTGTCTTCACTTACACTTGGGTCAAGACGTCCCTTACTGCCCCAGCCTTTTCACTGATTGCTCCACCTCCAGTTAAGTGTAAATTTCCCTGGTCACAACTCCAAGTGCCCTCCCTAAACTCCTGCTAAGCCTCTACATGACCTACCAGGCCCTGCTTCATCTGGCCCCTGCTCACCCCTCCATACTTCCCTCTTGCCCCTCTGGTCTCCCTCCCCCATACACAATCACACCAACCTGCTCAGAGATCTCAAAACACACCACTGTGTTTCAGCCTCACATTATTCCTTTGGCCTATAATATTCTTTCTCTCCTCTCCCCTCCCCTCTAAGTACCACCCTTCTCCACCCAGCAAATTCCTTTTTAGTACTTCAAAACTCAGCTCTAATTCCCTCTCTGAAGCCTCCCTGATATTCTCCTCACAAATACATTTAATTATGCCTTCCTCTGGGTCCTCACAGCCCTTGGTACACACTGTTTTATCCAAGTTTGTGTCCTGTCCCTGACATACATAGCTGATAGTCTCCTGAACTGGCATTTCTTGTTTAACAGTGTTGTGACAGCAGGTTATAATCTGGCTCCCTGATTATCGACTTGGAACTCCCCTATATTTCCTCCCTGGTATTCCCAGGAGCCGGCACAGAGCCTGGCACTAGCAGGTGTCAGCACATGCGGGCACTTGCTGAGTGTGTGAATGTGACTGAGGACTTCTATGCTCAGGAAGACAGAGCTAACAGCAGCAGGAGGCTACTGTCACTGCCGGGGGCTTCAAGAGCTGGTTCAGTCTCCTCCTGCCCTAGGGAGCCCCCCTCCTCCACCGATAAGTGTCAACCCTGAGCTTGCCCCTTCCCTCCAGGAATGTGTCTACTATCTTGTGTCCCTGTACCCAGCTTGCTCCATCTCCTGAGGCCTTGGAGGGAGGGCACATCACACCCCAAAAAGTAGGGTTTGAATTGACAACAAACAGGTTTTTCTCCTAACCACACATTACCCCTACGATTAGACTATTTGAGGTCATGAAGCTGAAGGATGCTGTAAGCAGAGCAGGAGATCTCCACCAGGCATCCCACACTCCGTAGTGGGCAGAGGTCCTGGAAGGCCTGGGATAGGAACAGCTTTGTAACCTGCCTGCCCCCTTCCCTCTCAGCAAGGCTTGTGTTAAGGTGCTTGGAGATCACCTCTTGCCCCAATTTCTTGTTTTTCCTAAACTTGGGCGGGGCCGCTAAGAAAGCTGGCATGGGGTAGGGGTGACGGGTGAGGGTGGCGCTAGGATCATGGGTTCAGCGCTTTTTAAATGGAAACCAGACACCCCAGGATGGGGGGTAGCTGTGAAAGATGTGGGGGGGCGACCTCCTTTCCTGCCTTTGCAGGAGAGGGAGACTACCCCCAGGAATCAGAGAACAGAGACCGTCCTTCCCTAATCTCTGCAGCTAGGAGGGGGCCATGAAGACCCTCTTAAGCGGCTGGAGCACCCCCAACCCTCCCCCTGGGGCCCAGACTCACGGCCTAGAGGCGCCCGCTCCGGCGCGGCTGGCTCTGGTTCCGCCGGCCCCGCTCGGAACTCGTCGCTGTAGGCTGGGATGCGGGGGTGGGTCCTTGGGGGTCCCCGCGGTCCCGAACGTGCGGAGCTCGCCGGCTGCGCGCCCAGCCCCAGGCTCAGACTGCCGAGTCAGGCGGCGTCTGCGCGGCGGGGCGGGGCGGCCCACGTGGGCCGGTTCGGTTTTCCGCCGGGCCCGGCGCCGGGACCGCCTCCCCCCGCTGTCCCCGCCGCCGCCGCCTGCTTGACCTGGGCCTTCCAGTTCGGGGTCCTCTCTCGCATCCTCTCCTGCGTTCGCGGGGCCCCTCGGCTCGGTTCTGCCGTTCACCTCCAGTGACATTTTCAAGATGGAACTCTCATCAGGCACCACCTTCTGGCTCTTAACGCTTCTGTATCTTTCCCGTTACAGGGACAGTCCTTCAGGCAGCAGCCGCAGGGCTCCGGAGTCCTGCCCTCCTGCCTCTCCAGCTTCGCCCTTTACCCTCCCTGTCTGCGGTTGGGCCTCTCGCCCCTTTCTCCCAGACCGCTTTTGCACACACCTTTCCCTCTGCCTAAAATGCTCTTCCTCCTCGCCACATACTCTTATTTTAGATCTCAGAGAAATCCTCTCTCACTCCCTAGACCAATTAGTTTCCCTTTTCTATTCAGGGTCAGGGCTTTTTTCCTTTTCTTCATAACATTTATCACGATTTAGAATACGCTGACCATCCAAGGGACTGTAACGACATACGGAGGTGGTCGAAAGGAACCAGGCCTTAGAACGCGTGGTGCATGCCCCGCCTATGAAAATTAGGTCAACTTAAAAGGAGGTGGTCAACTACAATTCTGCTGTATGTATTTATTTTTGTGCTTACTTAAAGTCACTTAATGCAAACTGCGTTTTAAGAGAAGAAAGAAAATCTGGTCTGCGACAGGGCTCGGGGCTAACATCCAGCACCCGGGACAGGTGTTTTTGTCTCCCTGTGCGACTAGGAACCCCACCCGCGCTTGCGCAATGGGCGCTTGTGCCTTTGCAGGGTTGAGGAACGTAGTAAGAGACGGTCCTGCCTTCCAAACTCTAGTGGATTCTTCTCATAGATCTATTTTACCAAAGCGTGATCCCCTCACTCCCTGCCTCTTTGGGGGAAATGTGTAGAGGTTGAGGACCCAGTTTGCAATTAAAGAAAAGAGAATACAGTCATTGCTCCCTCTAGTGATCTGAGGCATCCTCTTCCAGTTCCAACCTGATTCCAACTCACCATTGTGCGATCTAGAGACTAAATGGCAAATAAGGGTGGCACCTGTGGCTCAGTGATTAGCGCACTGGCCCCATATACCAACTGTGGCAGGTTCAAACCCGGCCCTGGACAAACTGCAACAAAAAAATAGCTGGGCGTTGTGGCGGGCGCCTGTAGTCTCAGCTACTTGGGAGGCTGAGGCAAGAGAATTGCCTAAGCCCAGGAGTTGGAGGTTACTGTGAGCTGTGATGCCACGCACTCTACAAAGTGAGACTCTGTCTCCAAATAAATGGCAAATAAAATTACAAATCCTATATACAAATACAAGGGAAATAGAAAAGAAATGTTTACGATTATGACAACTATTTTAAGAGGGAAAAAGAAATAAAAAGAAGGTAGAAGTGGGGCAGCACCTGTGGCTCAGTGGGTAGGGCTCCATATACTGAGGGAGGTGGGTTCAAGCCCAGCCCCAGCCAAACGGCAACAAAAAATGGCTGTGCGTTGTGGCGGGCACCTGAAGTCCCAACACTTTACTGAGGGTGATAAAGTGAGACTCTGTCTCTACAAAAAAAAAAAAAGAAGAAGAAGGTAGAAGTAACTCCAAATTTGCACACTCATCCCATTCAGAAAATACAGGTGGAGAGCTCAGCCAACGTTAGGTTCTATGGCCTAACTAATCTTGCCTCTTCCTGGGAGGTTCCCCTTGACTTCAGCCAGGGTCTTCCCCCTTATGAGGACGAAATCCTCACTCCTAAAGGCTCTGAGCTTTGGTGATGTAGGGTGATGTGGTTCTCACCATAAGTCATCTAATTGTTTGGTCTTCCCAGAACAGCCCTTCCCTGCCTCTCGTTTGGGTTCTCTCTCAGCTCTAACCACATGGGTCAAATGAGAGCCTAGTGAGTCCAGAGATAGGAACCCCAGGCCAGGAGAGCCAGTCAGAGTCCTTCTCTGGGACTTTCTGAAATTCAATTAAAGGAAGACAAAGCAGAGAAAACGTGAACCTAGCGCTGCAACAATTATATTCTCTGCCAGGTGAAAGAAGTCAGTCTGTAGCATGAAAAAGTGATGCCGACACACGAAAGTTCTGATGAAAGACAGAAGTCCTGATAATGGGCTGGGCACAGTGGCTCACACCTGTAATCCTAGCACTCTGGGAGGCTGAGGTGGGTGGATTGCCCGAGCTCAGGAGTTGGAGACCAGCCTGAACAAGAGTGAGACCCCATCTCTACTAAAAATAGAAAAATTTTTATTCTGGATGTTGTGACAGGTGCTACTTGGGAGGCTCAGGCAAGAGGATTGCTCAAGCCCAAGACTTTGAGGTTGCTGTGAGCTATGACACCACTCTGCCAAGGGTGACAAAGTGAGACTTGGTCTCAAAAAAAAAAAAGTCCTGATAACATTCCAATCCATCTTTCCCTAGGCTTTATAGTTTTGTATGTCTTCCAGTGAAGCCCTTATTTTGCCAAGCCTAACTTGAGAAGGATTTCTTTCACTACTAACCAAAAGAATCCTGATTAACGCAATAGCACAAAGTAATGACCCAGGGCTTCCCTGGGTTCCGGTCATGTACCTCTCTGCCCTCATTAGTAGTATTAACTCCATTTCCTCTTGTCCAGTATACATTATGACCCCTCTTTTCTTCCATCCTCTTTTGCCTTTTTTTTTTTTTTTATGTTTGCAGTTTTTGGCCAGGGCTGTGTTTGAACCCGCCACCTCCGGCATATGGGGCCGGTGCCCTACTCCTTTGAGCCACAGGCACCGCCCCCTCTTTTGCTTTGAGGGTCCTGAAATGCCCCTGGAATCATCTTTGTGTTTTCTGGTTATAAACATTCCTTCCAAGACACTAAAACCTCCTAACCTGCAGACCCTAGAATCTCAGAGATGGGAAGAAAACTCTTAGAGAGTCCTCAGGTGCAATCACATACTGTACCATGCCTACCTCTACCTCAGCGGTTCTCAACCTGTGGGTCACGACCCTCAGCAACTGTCTTAAAGGGCTGCGGCATTAGGATGGTTGAGAACCACTGCTATACCTCTTCCTAGTATTCTGGCTACAAAGGAAAAAGAATGGCATACATTGATTTAAAGCCTGTATTATACTCCGCAGGGCAGCACTTGAGCCCTGCATAGCTGAGTCATCAGTTCCATTGTTCTCAAAATTAGCTGCTTCTAAATAACATAATAACAGATGAGATAGGTGAATTCCAAGAGCATCAGACTGTAATCTCTTTTCTTTCTTTCTTTGTATTTATTTATTTATTTTTTTGATATATAGTCTCACTTCACCCTTGGTAGAGTGCCTGGTGTCAGCTCACAGCAACTTCCAGCTCTTGGGCTTAGGCGATTCTCTTACCTCAGCCTCCCAAGTAGCTGGGACTACACGTGCCCACCACAACGCCCTGCTATTTTTTAGAGACGGGGTCTCACTCTTGCTTCATACTGGTCTCAAACCCATGAGCTCAGGCAATCCACTGGCCTCAGCCTCCCAGAGAGCTAGGATTACAGTCATGAGCCACCATGCCTCCGCCCTTGTAGCCTCTTTTCTTAGCTAAGCGCAGTGTTGTGTGACATGCTTGGACAGTGGTCCTGACCACTCCATAATTTTCAGAGAGCTGGGAGCCTGGAGAACAAAAAGCACCAAGAAGACAGGGGTGTCTATGTCTACATAGACAGAAAAACAGCAGAGATCTCTGTTTTTTGTTTGTTTGTTTGAGGTTTGTTTGAACCTGCCACCTACAGCATATGGGGCCCGCACCCTACTCCTCTGAGCCACAGGTGCCACCCTTTTTTTTTTTTTGAAACAGAATTCCACTTTGTCACCTTCAGTACAGTGCCGTGGTGTCACAACTCACTGCAACCTCAAACTCTTGGGCTCAACTTATCCTCTTGTCACAGCTTCCCTAGGAGCTGGGACTACAGGTGCCCTCCACAACGCCTGGCTATTTTTTGAGACAGGGTATCACTCTTGCTTGAACTCCTGAGTGCAGGCAATCCACCCACCTCAGCCTCCCAGAGTGCTAGGATTATAGGCATGAGCCACCATGTTAGCCAAGATGCCTGTTATTCATTCACCAGAAGCTTTTGCAGGGAATCAATCACCCCAAGTGAAAGGGTATCTGTGGCTATATCCACCCACACATATATATGCCAGGGACTTAATCCTCAGGAGCACAGAAATCATCAGAGATGGCAAGTAGCAGGCTCTGCGCAAGCCCTGCCATCACAAAGATCCAGGAGTGGGCAGTGTGTAAGAATCTTGGCAAGAGGCTCAGCGCCTGTGGCTCAACGGGCTAAGGCGCCAGCCACGTACACCTGAGCTGGCGGGTTCGAATTCAGCCCAGGCCCGCCAAACAACAATGATGGCTGGAACCAAAAAATGGCCAGGTGTTGTGGCGGGCACCTGTAGTCCCAGCTACTTGGGAGGCAGAGGCAAGAGACTCACTTGGGCCCAGGAATTGGAGGTTGCTGTGAGCTGTGATGCCACAGTACTCTATCCAGGATGACAACTTGAGGCTCTGTCTCAAAAAAAAAAAAAAAAAAGAATCTTGGCAAGAAGACAGATGTCAAAGCCAAGAGAGGCTAGCAGTGAGTGACCCGAACCAGGCCCCAGGGTGTGGGATGTCAGGCAAGGAGACAAAAGGAGATGAGAGGAATTTCTACTCCAAGAAATAGGACAAGCATAAGGCTTCTTCACAGAGATAATTGTGCAGTGTCAATATTAACAGAAGGAAAGGGGTGGGTAGGATGAAGGTGTTTCAACCTCAAAAACCTTGCCCTTCCCATACATTTATGCACACACAGCACACAGTTGTAAGCAGAATGCTTACTTTGTGCCAGGTAATGTGATGGGAATTTAGAAGAAAATCAGAACTGCTTGTGGTCTTGGGGAGCGTCCTGCTTTGAAAGGGAAACAAACAGGACAAAGTGAGCTATACAATGGGATGAGCCCTGCAAAAGAGCCAGGAGGCAAAAGTAATGAGCACAAAAGAGGATGAGGAAAGGCTTCACACAGGAAAGGCTTCACAGAGGTGATAGTTGAGCCAGGCCTTGAGAGATGAATAGAAGCTCTCCAAGAGAAAGCAGGGGAAGGCATAGCAGAGTGCATATTCATAGTGAGTCCAGGAAACACAGAGTAGGCCAGAGTAGCTGGAGCTTGAGAGGAAATGGAGGTAAGATGAGGCAGGAGGTAGTCGGCCCAACTGTGAAAGGTCTTGACCACCCTTCCAAGGAGCTTGGGTTTCATAGTTCATAGCAGGGAAATAACTGAGGAAGCCTCAAGAGTTCTACATCAGAACAGAGTGCAGTCCTGGATTACAAACTGCCTTGTTAACTTTCTTTTGTTTTCCTGGGCTCACATCATCTGTTGACTTCCCCACATGGCTGTAGAAACTTAGGCAAATCAAATCATTTTTTTTTGAGACAGAGCCTCAAGCTGTTGCTCTGGGTAGAGTGCTGTCACATCACAGCTCACAGCAACCTCCAACTCCTGGGCTCAAGCGAGTCTCTTGCCTCCGCCTCCCAAGTAGCTGGGACTACAGGCGCCCGCCACAATGCCCAGCCACTTTTTGGTTGCAGCTGCCATTGTTGTTTGATGGCCCAGGCTGGATTTGAACCCGCCAGGTCAGGTGTATGTGGCTGGTGCCTTAGCCACTTGAGCCACAGGTGCCGAGGTGCAAATCAAAACATTTTAACCCTTTTGGGTTAAATAAAGATAATATGCCTTGAAAATTGTTCACTAACATTACAGTAGTGAACATTGTTATTTGGGCTCCCAAGACCAGGCATAGCCCCAGAAGACCTTTGACATACCGGAGAGCCCTTAAGGCAAATTGGAAGGAAAATTATTCCCCAGAATTGGTTCATCTTGGGAAAGGAAGGCCTAGGAAGCTGGTGACCTAGTTGTTTTGTTCATCCATTATTCCATTGCCTCTTAAAGGTAAAATGTCTTTCTTCTTTCTTTTAAAAATTTTTTCAGACAGTCTCACTCTGTCACCCTGGATAGAGTGCCGTGGCATTGTAGCTCACAGCAACCTCAAACTCCTGGGCTCAAGTGATCCTCCCGCCTCAGCCTCCCAAGTAGCTGGGACTACAAGCGCCAGCCACAATTCCTAGCTAGTTTTTAGGAGAGACAGGGTCCCACTCTTGCTCAGGCTGGTCTCAAACTCCTGAGCTCAAGTAACCCACCTGCATTGGCCTTCCAGAGTGCTGAGACTGCAGGAGTGAGCCACAGCTCCCCATCATAAAGTGTCTTTCTAGTCTGTCAACAAATTACTGTGTGATGTCCTTAAGTAAAACATGGCCATTCCACACCATCTATTTTGGGGTTTTGCTCAGCTGTAAAATGAATAAAGGAGGAGAAATACATCCAATCAGAAGTTTAAAAAAAATTATTTTCAAGCCCTGGAATAATTTTTTTTCCTTCAACGAAATCTTTCCAATATACCCAGTTTGAGATTTTCTCTCTTCCTGTGAACCCTCCACCATATTTGGCTCCTGAATGGGCTCCCAGAAAGCTTTTAAAGCTCAGTGGGCATAGTTTCAAATATACTGTACCAGATGAATCTAGGAAATGAATTTCTTATACCCTTAACCCCAGGGAAAAAGGAGACAAAGGGTGGTTGGGAGTTGCTGGAAGAATGAAAGGTTGTGTAGACTCTCTCCAATGCACCCAAGTGGTCAATGGCCTCTCCAAACCCTCTTCCAACAGAAGACCAAAAAGCCAAATCCAAGATCCCAAGGCTGTTGAACATACAATGCCCAGAGCAGTAAGTAGATGGAGAAGCTGAAGTGAAGGAGGAATGAGAGGAGGGAGGGGCCTATTCCACTTCCTTCCTAGCAGCTGCCTCTGTGGGCCGTATAATCCCCACGCCCTCTCCCAACCCCACCAGCCCCATACGCCGGCTGCCCACCTCTCCCCGCCTGGCCCCATTCATCAGTAGGAGGGCATGAAATCAGCACAGCCTTTCAGGGCCTGACAGTTCCTTTCTGGGTGCCCCCCCATATGTAACTACTTAACCCCCAACACAAAAAGCCAGGTTGAATGGGCCTGGAGCTGGTGACTCGTGTGGAGGGGGAAGCCCCAATAAGATTTGGGGAGCTGGATATATAAACGGCTCTGCTCCAGCAGCCCTCAATGGAGGGGCTGGAGTTGGGGCATGTGCCGATGGGAGGAGCTGGGCAGCTGCATCCCACCCCTGAACAATGATTTATTCATTCTCCTGGCACACAGAGAGAAAACAGGCTGGGGGGCATGGCCCCACAAATCGCCCTGAGCCTCAGCTGATTCCCACCGCAATCACTGCACTTCAGAGCACCCCCTCCCACTGTAATTTATTGCCTGAATCTTGCCCTTGCTCTTCCCTGTAAGGAAATAGAGTGCCGTACAGAGGATTTTTAGCAGCCTGAAGTTCAAGTAGGCATCGTTCTTTGAAAAGCTTGCACCCAATCTCAGTCTTAAAAGCTTCCTGCTCAGATGTTTCCTTACACCCATTTCCCAGCAGAGGGAAAATAGCCTGTCTCCTGACTGCCCCCAGAGGGCAGGCCTGAGAAAGCAGCAGGGCGCTGGGGAGGGTAGTCTAGAAATAGCTGGCAGGTAAGGGGAATGCTGTAAAGGTTTGCTGGATGAGTAAATGGCTGCTAAGAAAAGGAACCATACTTGCTATTCTCACACCTACCCTTAGCCCCCTTCCTGTAGGCACATCTGGCTCTCGTTCCCAGAAAAGTGTTTGGGAAAACTTTGGGGATTAGGGGACAGAATGAAAACAAGTAGGCAAAGATGCTAAAAACTGCAGCTAAACAATGCAGGGTGAGTGGGGGATTTCAAGAAACTAAATTGTGACAAGAATAAATTTGTTCTTGCCCTCTCAACTCCATGCTTCATCCCCCCGGGGCCAGATCACACGCACAAAAATCATCATAAATAAAACTAAAAATCAATAATGTTAGCAGAACAGGGAGAGCCAGAATGAAGTGACCATCCTCAGACTGGCCTCTGGGCCTCTTGGCCCCAAGCTTGTAATTACCTTGTCACACAGAAAACAAATCTTTTGTTGGTGCTAAGTGTGAGATCTCAGGCAGAAGGCTGCCCAGCAGAGGAAGGGGGACAAGGGGTCCAGTAAGAAGACTGATTGGCCTTCAGTGCTGGCTGCTGAGAAATTAGAAACTGACAAAATTAAGGCCTATACAGGCTCAGAAAGTTTCCCTTAGGAGGGTGGACACAGTAAGGGAAGTGATCCTGCCTAATACTGGTGGTGGGAGTGAGAGGGAGACGAAGGGAAAAGGCCTCAAACCCCAACCTGTGAGCCTCCAGAGGGCAGGATGCTGCTGCCCTCTGGTGGGCACAAAGAGATGACCTCCACCCCTCCATCAGGGGAACTAATTGTAAAATAGTCTGTCCCTGTCTGTCCTAAAGCCTTGGCTACCAGGACTAGCACACTGATACGTTAAATTTCCTAGGAAGCTGGCTCTGAGACAACTTAGTGTGCTGGATGTTTATTAAAAAGTTTCCTTGGTATCAACACCTGTGGGAAAATGAGAAAGAGCAGGAATGGGCAGAAGAAGCTGAGGTGTGATACCGGGTGTTGACAGCCTCAGTCAACCCCACTAGGAGCTCTGAAGATAGAATAGCCTGGCAGAGTTGTCCTGAAATGAGCTGAGATGGCCAGGCCTTTATATGACAGTTCTTTTCTGAGCGCCCCCCATATGTAATCACTTAACCCCCAGCACAAGGGCCAGGCTGAATGGGCTTGGAGCCAGTGGCTCATGCAGAGGGGAGGCCTCAATAGGATTTGGGGAGCTGGGTGCATAAATGGCTCTGCTCCAGCAGCTCAATGGAGGAGCCTCAATGGAGCAGTTGGGGCATGTGCCAAGGGGAGGAGCTGGATGTGGATGTGGGCTGTGGAGGAAAGAGGCATGACTTTGGGCAAGGTGCTATGTGTAGCTAAGACAGTTCCCACACTGGAAGGCTGTCTGTAGCCAGGGATTCTTAGACAGTGCTTCCAACAGCTGGGCAAACAAGGCCTTTATCAAAGGGTCCACCCCACACGACATACTCAAAGGTGTGTTAAATGAACAGCAGGTTTAGATGATGTCTCAAGCTCCAAGTTCAGCTGAAAAAGTTCACCAGTATCATTTCCTGGGACTGTTATTCACTGATCCTTGGAAACAGTCTGGAGAGCCTTAATGCTCAGATTCAAGGATTCATTCATTCAACAAGCATTCATTGAGATTTACCATGTGCCAGGCCTTAAGGCAGACACTTCACAAATGTTTTCTTATTTAATCCTCACAACTGTGAAGCTAGCATTAACTCAGATTATTCAGATGAGATCAAGTTATTAAGTAGCTTTCACAGTCCAATGACACTTTGAAAAAACAACAATCACAATGGGACAAGTGCTATTGCTGCTGCCAAAGATTTTTCAGGCCAGAAAGGGTCTTGTTTCTGTTCTGTGTGCATGTGTTCATATGAATGGGATGGCTTGCTCTCTGCTTTCAATCAGAACATTCTCTCTCTCACAGACAAATGTTGTGCCTCACAGCATCCTACTTTAATTCCTCCCTTAGTAATATCACTGCCCAGAGGTAACAAAACTAAGGCTTTAAAATTCCTGACTATAGCTACCCAGCAAGCTACTATTACCCAGAAGGGAGCCGGGCTAGCTCCTTCCTTGCATAGTCAGTGCAAAGACAATCCTTAATCCCCAGTGTTCTTTTTTTTCTTATTTTCTTTCTTTTTTTTGAGATAGGGTCTGGCTCTCTCACCTGGACTAGAGTGCAGTGGTGTCCTCCCAGCTCACAGCAACCTCAAACTTCTGGGCTTGAGTGATCCTCCTGTCCCAACCTCCCAAATAGTTGGGACTACAGTTGTGTGCCATGATGTCCAGCTAGTTTTTCTTTTCTTTTTTTTTTTTTTTTATTTTGAGGCAGAGTCTCACTCAGTCACCCTGGGGTTGAGTGCCATGGCATCACAACTCACAGCACCTTTAAACTCTTGGGCTTAAGTGATTCTCTTGCCTCAGCCTCCCGAGTAGCTGGGACTACAGGCACCTGCTACAAAACCCAGCTCCTTTTAGGGACAAGGTCTTGCTCTTGTTCAGGCTGGTCTCAAACTCCCGATCTCAAGCAATCCACCCGTCTCAGCTCCCAGAGTGCTGGGATTACTGGCGTGATCTACCCCTGGCCCCATCATTTTTCTAGAGACAGGGGTTTCATTCTTGCTCAGGCTGGTCTTAAATTCCTGGCTTCAAGTAATCCTCCTGTTTTGGCCTCCCAAAGGGCTAGGATTATGGGCATGAGCCACTGCACCCAGCCTCCCCAGTGTCTTTTAGCAATGAGATCATTACAAAGTTAAGAGGGCAAGTTTTTTTTGTTTTGTTTTGTTTTTTTGTAGAGACAGAGTCTCACTTTATGGCCCTTGGTAGTGCCGTGGCATCACACAGCTCACAGCAACCTCCAACTCCTGGGCTTAGGAGATTCTCTTGCCTCAGCCTCCCAAGTAGCTGGGACTACAGACGCCCGCTACAACACCCGGCTATTTTTCTGTTTTGCAGTTCGGCCGAGGCTGGGTTTGAACCCGCCACCTTCGGTATATGGGGCTGGCGCCCTACTGATGAGCCACAGGCGCAGCCCCAAGAGGGTAAGTTCTTAATATATAACTTCCACAGCTGCTGTGATCATTTTAGGACAATGATTTTGAAGGGACAAGAGGTAGAGGTTTCTACTCCAGAAACTCTCAATACCCTATGCCTCTCACTAGCCTACTGGCTCTGTGGAAGGAAGTGAGGGCTGGGAGAGAGAGAGAAAGCTGTCAGCTGCATGCTGTTTTTCTATAGCCCTGATGTTGGTTCAATGGGGCCCTGAATTGACAGAATTCCAGACCAACCTGGTGCCGTACCCCCGTATCCACTCCCCCCTGGCCACCTACGCCCCGGTCATCTCAGCTGAGAAGGCCTATCACAAGCAGCTGTCCGTGGCCGAGATCACCAAACCTGCTTTGAGCCAGCCAATAAGATGGTCAAGTGTGGCCTCGCCCTGGCAAGTACATGGCCTGCTGCATGTTGTACAGGGGGGATGTGGTCACAAAAGATGTCAATGTGGCCATTGCCACCATCAAGACCAAGTGCACCATCCAGTTTGTAGACTGATGTCCAACTGGATTTACGGTGAGCATTAACTATCAGCCCCCGCCGTGGTCCCGGGGCGGGGGGTGTGACCTGACCAGGGTGCAGCAGGCCCCGTGCACACTGAGCAACACCACCACCATCCCGAGGCCTGGGCCTGGCTGGACCACAAGTTCGATCTCACCAAGCCGGCCTTCGAGAACTGATATGTAGAAGGAATGGAGGGGGAGTTCTTGGCAGAGCCCTGGTGAAGGATTACAGAGAGGTGGGTGTGGATTCCGTGAGGCTGAGGAAGGGGAGGAATACTGAGGGGAGTGCATGGCAGGCGACCATCCCTTTGTGTTCTCCCCACCAGCATGTTACAAGATATATTTACTTCTTAAAATTTGTGTATTGAGGCTCGGCGCCTGTGGCTCAAGCAGCTAAGGCTCCAGCCACGTACACCTGAGCTGGCGGGTTCGAATCCAGCCCGGGCCCGCCAAACAACAATGACGGCTGCAACCAAACAATGGCCGGGCGTTGTGGCGGGCGCCTGTAGTCCCAGCTACTTGGGAAGTGGAGGCAAGAGACTCGCTTGAGCCCAGGAATTTGAGGTTGCTGTGAACTATAATGCCACGGCACTCTACCCAGGGCGACAGCTTGAGGCTCTGTCTCAAAAAAAAAAAAAAATTTGTGTATTGAGGGGCGGCGCCTGTGGCTCATCGAGTAGGGCGCCAGCCCCATATACTGAAAGTGGTGGGTTCAAACCCAGCCTCGGCCGAACTGCAAAACAAAAATAGCCAGGCGTTGTGGCAGGCGCCTGTAGTCCCAGCTACTCGGGAAGCTGAGGCATGAGAATCGCCTAAGCCCAGGAGTTGGAGGTTGCTGTGAGCTGTGTGATGCCAGCACTCTACCGAGGGTGATAAAGTGAGACTCTGCCCCTACAAAAAAAAAAAAAAAAAAAAAAAAATTTGTGTATTGACACATAAAAAAAAAAAAAATCATCCTTGATCAATTAAGACTTCTGGCAAACCCAACCACTAACATGAAGATTCCTGTTTTCTCATTTAGATTCTAATCATAAGGAACTTGAAGGAAAACGAGGGAGGGGGATGCTTGGAAGTCATGGAACAATTTCTAGGTCTGCCAACCGAAGCATTCACTCAGTACTCCACTCCCCCTCGCAACTCCTCCACACACACAACGCCTTCCCTCTGGGCCCCCAGAACCTAATTTTTCACGTTTGGAAAATCCAGATGATTTTTGCCTGGGTACATCTGGTTTTCCAAATTACCTGTCTTTTTGATAAATAACATAAGTTAAATTAGACAAGACAAAGAGAGAGCATGGGCAGTCCACTTTTGTTCTTTCCCTCAGTCTCTGAGAAAGAGAGGGGGGCTGAAAAACCCAAACCGTGACTCACTCCCAACCTTGCCCCGGCACTGCTACCCCTTCGACTAGGCCCATTTGATTCTCCATGTGGAGCTGGGGGCTGCCTTTCCACCCCCATGTCTCACCCACCAGCCATCAAGAATACCACAGACTGTGATTCTCTCTAAGATGTAGGAAAGAATCTAGGTGTCCGGCCCCGCGGCTTCCTCCATTCACCCTTCGGCTGTATCACTTCAAACCCCGCTTTCCCATCATGCATCCCACCACAGGGAAGAACTAAATCAATAAACTGAAAATGAAAAACCCTTAAGGTGAGAGAAGAAAGGACAGAGTAGGAGGAAAGGATATGGGCGATACAACTACTGGGGACAGAGAGTTCTGGCTCCTTGATCTCAAAAGGTAAAAATCTGGCCTCTCGCTCTGGAACATAGTTTCACTTTGTATAACTTCCTTCTTTACTTTCATTTTTTTTTTAGAGACAGAGTCTCACTTTGTTGCCCTCGGTAAAGTGATGTGGAGTCACAGCTCACAGCAACCTCCAGCTCTTAGGCTTAGGGGATTCTCTTGCCTCAGCCTCCCGAGTAGCTGGGACTACAGGTGCCCGCCACAACGCCCAGCTATTTTTTTGTTCCAGTTTGGCCGGGGCCCTACTTACTGAGCCACAGGAGCCACCCTACTTTCATTTTTTTTATATGATCAACTCTTAGTGTAAAACAGTGGGCGTGGGCGTGGTGAGACCAGCCTGAGCAAAAGTGAGACCCTGTCTCTACTAAAAATAGAAAAATTAGGTAGGCGTCATGTCGGGCACCTGTAGTCCCAGCTACTCAGGAGGCTGAGATGAGAGGATTGCTTGAGCCCAGGAGTTTGAGGTTGCTGTGAGCTTTGACTCTATGGCACTCTACCCAGAGTGACAGAGTAAGACTCTCTCAAAGGGCGGCGCCTGTGGCTCAAAGGAGTAGGGCACCGGCCCCATATGCCAGAGGTGGTGGGTTCAAACCCAGCCCCGGCCAAAAACTGCAAAAAAAAAAACTCTCTCAAAAAAAAGTAAAGATCTAGGGTGTCACCAGCCATGCACAAAGCTATGCCTGTTTCTCCAGTTCACTACAAGAAGTGAGGCACACACGCAGGCCTCCATTCCTACCACATAACTAGCCACCCTGGAGGGACTGTGGAGATTTGCAGGGCCTTGACCCCTCCTTCCCACTCAGCCAGAGCATAATGAGGCCTCAGGTCTGCTCCTTCCTCCTGCATTACTGCGGCCTCTTAAATGCACACAGTCCTTTCTCATTAGTTTGTACCTTTGATACTAACCACACCCTGTGAGCCAAACCCAGTCTTTTCATATAAGCTTCATTTTCACTTAAAGAAAAAAGTTCAGGCTGGCGTGATGGCTCCTGTCTGTAATCCCAGCACTTGGGAGGCTGAGGTGGGCAGATTGTTTGAGCTCAGGAGTTCAAGACTAGCCTGAGCAAGAGCGAGATCCCACCTCTAAAAATAGCCCAGCATTGTGGTGGGAAACTGTAGTCTCAGCTTCTTGGGAGGCTGAGGCAAGAGGATCACATGATCCCAAGAGTTTGAGGTTGCTGTGAGTTATGACGTCATGGCACTCAACCCTAGGGACTGAGTGAGACTCTGTCTCAAAAAAAAAAAAAAAAGAAAGAAAGAAAAGTTTGAAGAGAATGACTTACCCAAAGTCACAACACTTAAGTGAGTCAAGTTTCACATAACAAGTACTTGTAATTCTAAACTACATCAGAAAGCTCCTTTGTGGCTCGGTGCCTGTGGCTCAACGGCCTAAGGCACCAGCCACATACACCTGAGCTGGCGGGTTCGAATCCAGCCCTGGCCCGCCAAACAACAATGACGGCTACAATAAAAAAAAAAAAAAATGGCCGGGCGTTGTGGTGGGCGCCTGTAGTCCCAGCTACTTGGGAGGCAGAGGCAGGAGACTCGCTTGAGCCCAGGAATTGGAGGTTGCCGTGAGCTGTAATGCCACCACACTCTATCCAGGGTGACAGCTTGAGGCTCTGTCTCAAAAAAAAAAAAAAAGAAAGAAAGAAAAAGAAAGCTCCTTTGTATACAATTTGGCCTCAAGCTTTTCACTGTTAGCTCTTTCAGGCCTCCCATCACTTATTGCTCAAAAATAGTTTTTGAATAATTCTACATGCCAAGCATGATACTACCCAGGGCAAACATTTTGTAACAAAATAGATATGGTCTGTTTTCACAGAACTTAATGGTCTAATAGGGAAGGTAGACTTCAACAAATATTAAGGTGGGACATCATGATAAAAGACTCAAGAACAGGAAATCTTAACAGAGGTAACCTAATTAAGAAAGGGGTGGTATAGACTGGGCTTAGTGGCTCACGTCTGTAATCCTAACACCCTGGGAGGCAACAAAGGTGGATTATTTGCACTAAGGAGTTCAAGACCAGCCTGAGCAAGAGCAAGACCCTATCTCTATTAAAAATAGAAAAACTAAAGAACTCAGGCTAGACCTCCCATTTGATCCTGCAATCCCATTACTGGGCATCTACCTAGAAGGAAAAAAATCCTTTTATCATAAGGACACTTGTACTAGACTGTTTATTGCAGCTCAATTTACAATCTCCAAAATGTGGAAACAGCCTAAATGCCCACCAACCCAGGAATGGATTAACAAACTGTGATATATGTATACTGTGGAATACTATTCAGCCATAGTAAAAGATGGAGATTTTACATCTTTTGTATTAACTTAGATAGATTTGGAGAACATTCTTTTTAGTAAAGTATCACAAGAATGGAAAAGCAATTATCCAATGTATTCAATTTTTTTTTTTTTTGTAGAGACAGTCTCAGTTTGTCACCCTCGGTAGAGTGCATGGCGTCATGCTGTTCATAGCAACCTCCAGCTCTTGGGCTTAGGTGACTCTCTTGCCTCAGCCTCCCGAGTAGCTGGGACTACAGGCACCCGCCACAACGCCCAGCTATTTTTCTGTTTTGCAGTTTGGCCGGGGCCAGGTTTAAACCCGCCACCCTCGGTATATTGGGGCCGGCGCCCTACCGACTGAGCCACAGGCACCGCTCTAATGTATTCAATATTAATAGAACCCAGTAGACAACTAATACACACCCACACAAGAGAAAAATTCAACTTAATTCAAGTTGGGTGCTCTCACCTAATGGGCACAATGTAAGGGTACACATGTCACACCTCCTGGGTGAGGGGTACAACTACAAAAGGGACCTTAATCTAACAAATGAAAACAATGTAACCTAATCATTTGTACCCTCATATTAATGTGAAATAAAAAACTAAAACTATATGATGCAATTGATAGAAAAAAGAAAAATAGGAAGTTTTGAGTAGGGCATGACACCCTCCAAATTATACAAAGGTCACCCTCTGGCTGCTGTGCAGATTGGATGGAAGGGAAACAGAAACAAAAGTGAGGAGATCAAGAAGCTAGTAGAATACTCCAGAAAGAAATTATGGAATCTTGGACTAGGGCAATTGACTACAGAGCTACAAGAAGTGAGCTGATTCGAGATGCAATTTCAAAGTGTAAATAACCATACTTGTTTGGAAAGAACAATCTTTAAATTAAAAAAAGAAGAAACAGTACTTGGAGAGTTCATGATTATAGGAGTAAGGAAGTTGTTATTAAGAATGCTTGCCCTAGGCGGCGCCTGTGGCTCAGTGAGTAGGGTGCTGGTCCCATATACTGTGGGTGGTGGGTTCAAACCCAGCCCCAGCCAAACTGCAACAAAAAAATAGCTAGGCGTTGTGGTGGGCGCCTGTAATCCCAGCTACTCGGGAGGCTAAGGCAAGAGAATCGCCTAAGCCCTGGAGTTGGAGGTTGCTGTGAGCTGTAGGATGCCATGGCACTCTACCGAGGGCAATAAAGTGAGAGTCTGTCTCTACAAAAAAATAAAATTAAAATTAAAAAAATGCCTGCCCTGGGCAGTGCCTGAAGCTCAGTGGGTAGTGCGCTGGCCACATACACCAAAGCTGGCAGATTTGAACCGGGCCTGGGCCAGCCAAAACAATGACAAAAAAAAAAAAAAATCCCAGTGTTGTGGTGGGCGCCTATAGTCCCAGCTACTTGGGAGGCTGAGGCAAAAGAATGGCTTGAGTCCAAGAATTTGAGATTGCTGTGAGCTGTGACACCACAGCACTCTACCCAGGATGACAGCTTGAGACTCTGTCTCAAAAAAAAAAAAAAAAGCCTGCCCTTCAGGTTTCCAGCAGGAGTGACTGGGTGGGTGGAGGTGCCATTTACTAAATTGGGAAATATGGGACAAAGAGCCGGATTTTAGGGAAAGATCGCATATTTAAAGATTTTTAAGTTTGAGATGTTTATGAGACAATGGGCCTTTTAAGGAGTGGCCCATAAAATAGGATACAAGTGTGATACTGGCAATATGCTTGCAGAGTAGCACTTGACATAATATACTGACATATTTCCAACTTAACCTCACAGCAACTCTGAGAAGTGAGTATCTTCACTTTATAGAGACTCTGAAAGGTGTAATATTTTTTTTTTGGCCAGGGCCGGGTTTGAACCCACCACCCCCAGTATATGGAGCCAGCGCCTACTCCTTTGAGCCACGGGTGCCACCGAGTTGTAATATTATTTATTCACGCTTTACTGGGCACATTCCAAGCTGTGAGCCAGCCATGATCATGTAGGACATAAAGGTAGAAGATGGAGTATTATTATCTCAAGGATAAGATATCAAAGTGTCATGACATCATTCCTCCCAAAAATACTCTCCCCTATCCGTAGATATACAAGTTCCAGGACAAGAAGCCCTGACAGTTATTAGACAGAACTCTAGGAGATAAGAGCCCCAAACTCCCACTAAGGTCTTCAGACTGACCATTAGAAAATTCTCAAAGTGAGGAAAAGTTTGTAGAGAATCAGGTGAGCAGATAAGGCCTCCTCCAGAGATCTGTGTACCTTGTCAGAGCTTTGTTGACTATCACATGATATTTTATGAAAGAGACCCTAGGAGGGCTTGTGCAACTGGGGACTGAAATTAGTGAGATTAGATTAGAGCCCAGTTTAAAGAGGTCAATACCACATGTCCTCACCCAAGTGTATGGCACCAAAAGAAAGAACTGACATTGAGCAGAGGCTCAGACCCACGAGTTTTCATTCCTCTAAATACATAATGTCCTAGCTAAGGGAACTGAGTCCTACTAGAATTCATAGCAGCAGGCCCTAGAGCTCTGCTTTCATTAAAACATAGCTGAAGGCTCCGTGCCTGTAGTACAGTGGTTACCGTGCCAGCCACATACACCAAGGCTAGTGGGTTCTAACCTGGCCTGGGCCAACTAAAACAATGACAACTGCAACCAAAAATAGACAGGTATTGTGGTGGGCGCCTGTAGTCCCAGCTACTTGGGAGGCTGAAGCAAGAGAATCGCTTAAGCCCAAGAGTTTGAGGTTGCTATGAGCTGTGATGCCACAGTACTCTATCGAGGGTGACAAAGTGAGACTGTTTAAAAAAAACAACGAAAAAAAAGGCTGAATCTGATGGCTCTATGCTTTGGGTAGAATGCATGCAGGTCAGGTCAAAACTCTCCATTTCAATCCTTTTACCAAGGTCAAGGCTTAGCTTGCTTTATGGCAGCTGTACTGGCATAAGGAAAAGTGACCCAGAGATTAAGACTCAATTTTTCTTTCTCCAAAGACTGTTTACTCCCTGGAGCCTCAAATAGAAACCAGTTCTTCCCTTGTTTCTCAGGGGCTCATTTTCTTGCCCTCAGTGGTTAGTTTTTATATTCTTCTTCATTTCTCCCCAAAAAAGCCATGGGGGGAAACTAGAGAGGATAAATATTTAGCCCTCCTTTCCAGTCCTTTTTGCCCACCAAGAACTGCCTACCCTTGGGCACTGTTTAGAGAACACAAAGAGAGGGACAATAACCCGCACCTTGGATCCACAGCTGTAACGAAATCTATGCAAAGGCAGCTAGAGGAGGTGCCAGTCAAGGAGCTGTAACAACAGGTACCATTTCTGTAAACCTTCCTCCTCACCTGCATTGAACTCAAACCACTTGGTAAGCTTTTTTTTTTTTTTGAGACAGAGCCTCAAGCTGTCACCCTGGATAGAGTGCCGTGGCATCACAGCTCACAGCAACCTCCAATTCCTGGGCTCAAGCGAGTCTCTTGCCCCCGCCTCCCAAGTAGCTGGGACTACAGGCGTCCACAACACCTGGCCATTTTTTGGTTGCAGCCGTCATTGTTGTTTGGCGGGCCTGGGCTGTATTTGAACCTGCCAGCTCAGGTGTACATGGCTGGCGTCTTAGCCCGTTGAGCCACAGGCGCCGAGCAAAATTTTTTGTTTTTTGAGACAGAGTCTCACTCTGTTGCTCTGGGTGGAGTGCTGTGGCATCATCATAGCTCACAGCAACCTCAAACTCTTCAACTCAAGTGATCCTCCTGCCTCAGTTTCCCAAGTAGCTGGGATGACAGTCACCTGCCACAATGCCCAGCTAGTTTTTTCTATTTTTAGTAGAGATAAGGTCTTGCTCTTGCTCAGGCTGGTCTCGAACTACTGAGCTCAAGCAATCGACCCACTTCGGCCTCCCAGAGTGCTAGGATTACAGGCATGAGCCACTGCTCCCGGCCAGTAAGTTATTTTGATCAATAACTCAACTTCTGGGAGTCAGATGGGACTGAGATGTCAGTGAGAGGATAATTGCAGCAGTCTGCCCTCTAGACCCAGAGGGTTTTCCTGGGAGGGAGATACCCCGAAAATGAAATGCTCTTTAACTTTAGATAGGCACTGACCTAAGAATGAGTATTTAAGCTGGACACAAATCCTCCCTTCAAGGCATCGAGATTTATTGGAAAACTACATACATATTAAAACACCTTTATATACATTTTCCCCATTATAAGATTACAAATATACAAACATGAGTTCTGTCAGAGTTGGCATCTTGAGTATTAGGAAAAAATGATAGAAAACCTACTGCCTGATTTCACCGATTAAATTGGTGTTCCCCATTTCCAGCAATAAGCACAATCTCATCCAGCTTCCCAAGTCCAGCTCCTGACAACGAACCCACAACATACACATGCAGTGTTTTCCCAAAGCAGCATTGATGCTCAGATTAGGGGCAGGATGGGTAGGGAACAAAAAAACTCGTCCAAAATTCTGACAGCCTTGTTTTATGTAGTTCAGGAAAAATGAGGAATAATGGCAATTCTCCACAGCAATAAATTTGTGGTGGTTTTCTTTCAAAACTAATAATGAAGTACTAAACTGTCCTTTTAGTCAAGGCAATGTACCTAAGCCAGGAGAATGCAATAAATAATGGTTTATTTCTTCTTGCCAGTCTGAGAAGGGAGGTCCTTTAGCAACAGTGCTTCAGATTGGGAATTTAGTCCCAGGAAAGGTTTCTCTGGCTCAACAGACTATCTAACGCAGATACTGAGGGTAATCCTTTCTCTTTATTTCCATGCTCCAGAAAATCAGGGTCAAGGTCTTTCTAACTTGGGCAAAAGTTTAACTCCTTATTAAGCAGCAAAATTTAATTAGGAATTTGAGGCTGCCTCAGGAGAAAGTATACAGCAAAATAGAAAAGGCAAGACAGCTCATCTGTTGGTTCCTAGGTCCTCCATTTAAGAAGTCTCTCCTTCACTGAGTCCTGGTCACTATGGTACAGATCTTATGGGTGTGAAGGAGTCATTATTGTCCCGACTTTCACTGTTCTCTGTAATCTTCTATAATGTCATACGTTTCCCTCGTCTTCCTCCGGCCACCTCTATCATGAGGAGGTATCAATCCAGGAAGATGCTAGCATAAAATGTCAAATGTTTAATGGAGGAAGGGAGACTTCACCCAAGTTTTCCACGAGTTGATGTTGCAAACACTGCAGAATTATGATTAGTGGCCAACCCAGGAAATAATACTAGCAAAGAAAGAGCCGTCCAGAGCACTGTGACAGAATGAATGGGAATCTCTGTGCACAATTTTAATGCATTGACTATGAAGGAAGAAGGATGGTCAGCGTGCACATCAATTCCAACTTTCAGTGCCAGAAACTTCTCAAAGCAGTCTCAGCTTAGATACTGGCCCTTGTTAGCTTTCCAAGTACTTGAAGATGCTTTGTTTCAATCCTGAAGTGCTTTCATCTGTTTTGAGGCGCTTAGGTGAAGGAGATGTCATTAAAGATAGACCCCTTCTTCTTACCTAGAGAGCAGAGAGGGAATCAGGGCCAGCTCAAGACCTTCATATAAGTACTTACCTTCAATTAGCACGTTTTTATTTTCAAAGAGACAGTCTCCCTCTATCGCCCAGGTTAGACTACAGCGGCCCAATCATAGCTCATAGCAACCTTAAACTCCCAGGTTTAAGTGATCTTCTTTTTTTTTTTTGGAGATAGAGTCTTACTTTGTTGCCCTTGGTAGAGTAACATGGCATCATTGCTCACAGCAACCTCAAACTCTTGGGCGTAATTCTCTTGCCTCAGCCTCCCGAGTAGCTGGGACTATAGGCACCTACCACAGTGCCTGGCTTTTTTTTTTAGAGATGGGGTCTCACTCTTGCTCAGGCTGGTCTTGAACTCCTGAGCTTAGGCAATCCACCTGCCTCGGCCTCCCAAAGTGCTAGGATTACAGGTGTGGCGCCCAGCCAGCTGAAGTGATCTTCCTGCCTCAGTCACCCAAGTGCTGGGACACATGCACCACCATGCTTGGGAATTTTCAAATTATTTTGTAGGGATAGGGTCTCAATATATTGCCCAGGCTGGTCTCGAACTCCCATAGGGCAGGGATTATAGGCATGAGCTACTATACCCAGCCCAATTAACCCTTAAGCAACTCATTGTTAAATCACAGATGATTAATAACAGAAAAAAAAAAAACCAAACTTTCCAGGCAAGTTTAAAAGCTAATTACCAAGTATAGAAATTCCCTTTTATCTTACTGGGAGTATAGGATTTCGACACTGTTGCAAAACTGTTAAGCCAGAATTTTTGTTTGTATTTCTTTTTCTTTTTTTTTCCCCCAGCAACTCCCTTCCCCCACCCCCAGATTTTTTTTTTTGAGACAGAATCTCGTTCTGTCACCTGGACTAGAGTGCCATGGCCTCAGCCTAGCTCATAGCAACCTCAAACTCCAGCTCAGCTTCCCGAGTAGCTGGGACTATAGGCATGCCCCACAATGCCTAGCTAATTTTTCTCAGTCTTGTTTTGCTAGGGTGGTCTTAAACTCTTGACCTGAAGCAATCCTCCCACTTCAGCCTCCCAAGAGTACTAGGAGTAAGAATTTTTGTTTTTAAATTAAATAAATAAATAAACTCTGGTTCAGGGAGCCACCAAATTAATTAATTTCCCACCTGAGGCTTAGATGATTCCTTTGCCACGTCAGCCTTGACAGGAGAAAGTGTATGAAAGACAAAATTTCTTGAATTTCGGGGAGCACTGGGATTGAGGTCAGAGAGGGCAGCCAGTTTCTGAAGCACAGCTTTGGGCTGGTTTAGCAATGAACCTGTCTTCAGCTGAGGAAAAAAGAGTCATTTTGTATCAAATCCTAAGTGCCAAGGAAAGAATGAAAATTCCTTCTCTCCCTGCCTCCCCTCAGGTATTGAGGGGCCATATTACTATCCTCCTCAAGTAGAAAGGAAATAGCAGTCTCCTTACTTCCATTTCCTGTAGCCACCTCCCTCCTCCTCTAATGACAGAAACTATTCCCTTAACCTGACCTGGCCCTTAATAACCTACAGACCATAACATCAGAATATCTAGATCCCCAACTAACCTGATGAGTACTTCCTGGTCTGATGGCCTCAAAAGGGTTTCCAAGTAAAGATTTTGATTCCTGCATAACCACAGGGCGATTGGCTGGAAAGAAAAGATAGAAAGGCCTGTTCTGGGCAAAACTGGTTAGAACAGAGAGGCCTATTCTGGGCAAAGCTAAGGAAACCTTGTAACTAAACCAATAAGCTAAAGCCATAGGAACTCTGATTATTTTATAGTGGCAACATTAAAACTATAGTAAGTGGCTCTGAGAAGACAAGACAACTAAGTTGAACTTATTAACCATTAACAGTAATAAGAAAACACAGAAGTGGTAAATACATGACTAGTGTTTAAGATCTTCATTTCTGGACTTAAATATTCCTAGGTTCAAATCACAGCTCTAACACTTAGGTATATAATCCTGGGTATCTAAACAGAGAAGCCAGAATTCACTACACTGAGCCTTAGAACATAAAACTACGTGAGCTATATACATTCACAAGTACAACCTCTACTGCCCCGTAGTATAAGATCCCAGCAAACCGTCTCTCTCTATCTCTGTGTGGCCTCTTTAAGACAATATTAGACATAAGCTTCTGACTAAGCTACAATAGCCCTGGAAGTTTAGAGTCACCTTCAAGCCTCTACCACTGACAATCCATGGGGCTAGATCCTGATGTGAAAAAAGAGCTCACCATTCTTCTGCAGTGCTTTGGCTGTAACTTTTTTGGCTATCATCATGAATTGACTGTCTTCCCCAATTTCTTCTTCTTCTTCAGCTGTAATTTTCCCCTGCTGTGCCTGAAAATAAAAATCATACAGCATTAACAGAAGAGTATACAGTCTTCCTAAAGAGTCAGCAGAGACTGGGTTGTGAAACTAGGGTACCTGGAATATCAGTCCTTTTCCTTTTTGCAACCTTTCCTGCTTTAGACAGTACCCCAACATTGATTTTGGACAAATATGAACCATGGTAACCTTCTCAAAGCACAAAAGAAAACTCGAGGATTAAAAGGGACAGCAAAATATTGCCTAAGATTTTGAAACTATCATGATGAGTCGAGTGACTGGGTCCTCTCTTCCTCTTTACTTGCAGATTTCCTACCTGGTCCCGAAGCCATTGCTCCCGTTCAATTCGCTCCTTCCTCCACTTGGCTTCTGTCTCATCAAGCTGTTCTTCGATCTGATCATCATCAGAGTCTCTGCGGAACAGATCCATCTGGGAAGCATCATCTAAAGCAAAGAGTTAAGGCTATCAGCATTCTGCAGTCCTCATGGGAAAGGGTGCTTGGATAGACAGACAGAGAATAAACACTTTTCATTACACTTATATTGATAGAAACTTTCCCCATCCACTAAAAGAAAACAATGAGTATAGCTAGGTCCTCCACATAGCCTGCTACAGGTTTGAATTACATTTGCCATCTTAAACTAAACATGCACACTGTTTGCTTCTAGAGGTGTCAACGAATATACCTATGTTTTTCCATCGGAATTTCCTCATTCGCCCAGGACCATCGCTGTGCAGATCCCCGTCAGCAAGATACCTTTCTTGGTATAAACGTAGCTGTCGTTTATCATCATCCAACATGGTTTTCCTACAACAGGATAATTAAAGTGTTCAAAACCAGGACCGTTCTCACTGGTTATACGGCCTGCCTTAAGATGTATCCTATTACTTAGAAGGGCCTGTTGGGATACTGACATATGTATTTTCTTGATTTGACTCTGCAGTTCCTCATCAGAAGGAAGTACTTCGTCAATTATGTCCTCTTCATACTCATCAAGCTCTTCCCCATCGTATTCATCTTCACTTCCCACATCACTTCCCGACACCTCTGCCTCATCCTCCAAGTATTTCTTCAATCTCCTAGAAAGCAATTTTGAAGATTCGAAAATGCAACAATGAACACACAGAGAATACGAAAGCAACGAGAAAAGCAGAACATAGAGTCATGTCTAATAATATGCTTACATTTATGATATATTTTGATAATATTTAAAATAAGATTTTTGTAATAGAGGGGAGTCCCCTGCTTATAATGATTGAACTTCATGATTCTTCAACTTCACAATGGGTGTGAAAGCAATACGCATTCAGCATGCTCCTCAATTCATGATAGGGTTATATCTGGATAAGTTGAATGTGTTTTTTTTTTTTTTGAGACAGAGTTTCACTTTGTCATCCTTGATAGAGTGCCATAGCGTCATACCTCACGGCAACCTCAAACTCTTGGGCTCAAGCAATTCTCTTGCCTCAGTCTCCCAAGTAGCTGGGACTTCGGGGGCCTGCCACAACGCCCGGCTATTTTTAGAGACGGAGTCTTGTTCTTGCTCATGCTGGTCTTGAACCTATGAGCTCAGAGCAATCCACCCGCCTCGGCCTCCCAGAGTGTTAGGATTACAGATGTGAGCCACTATGCCTGGCCTTTGTATGTGCATTTTCAACTTAAGGTATTTTCAACTTTATTGGGATACAGTCCGGGGATTCTCCCGTTTAGGAGCATCTTTATCCAAAAGTTGATCACTTAATAACTGCTTTATGGGTATTACCAAATTATCTCAGAAGTGGAAGCTTCTTCCTTTCATTTTATAGTAGAGGGAACTGAGGCTCAGAAATATTAAACAACTTACACCAGATCACACAGCTAGAAAGTACGAGAGCCTGGACTCAACCCAGGTTAGGTGACTCGAAAGCCTGAAAACTCTTGGCCGGGCGGGGTGGCTCACGCCTGTAGTCCCAGCACTGTGGGAGGCTGAGGCGGGTGGATTTCCAGTGCTCACAGAATTCGAGACCAGCATAAGTATGAGTGAGCCAGAGTAAAAGACACCCTCTCTACTACCAGTAAAGAACACCGCTGGGCGTTGTGGCGGGAGCCTGTAATCCTAGCTACTTGGGAGGCAACCGGCACAAGGAATCACTATAAGGAAAGACAATGAAAAAAAAATAACAAGGAAACTAAGAAGAGTGCAAGCCAACTGGAATTAAAAGCAAAAAAACAAAACAAAACAAAAAAACCTCACAAAAAAAAATAATAATAAAGCCTGAAAACTCTTAATAACCTCGACATACTTGGTTCCCAGTAGTCAAAACCACTACTAGTTCCTTTTTCTGACTTGACCTCCTCCTAAAAACAAATCTGCTGTCACCTTGGGTTCAAAGTCCTATCATCTATGGTCAAAATGGCAGAAGTCTGGTGGCTTTCAAAAGGCTAATATTTTATCAAAGACTTATGTTGTATTCTTTTTTTAAAGCTAAGTTCCTCTAAATCCTGGAGTTCCTAGAAAATTCCTTCAGGGGCTAATAAGTTTCCCACTCATCCTCTATAGACAGTTCAACATTTAGCTGTCATTCTTTTTAAGATTTTATTTGAACAAAGAGCTCTGCGGTTAAATAAAGTTTAAGAACCACTCCCTTAGAAAAATCTATGAACAACCTAAAGCTGTATGAGAGTTAATGTGACAGGTGACAAATTAGAACTGAAAACAAATCTTAATAGAATGGAATGATGGGATAAATGCAACAATATAAATCTAATAGGGATCAATATGATGTCATATGTGAATTCCAAATCATTCACATGCAATATATTACTGAATACCTATTGGAATTGTCTTTATGAAACTTTTTTAACATCACAGGAAAATATTCATGGATATTCTAAGTAGTGAAAAAGAAAGATACAACATAATACATATGAAAGAAATGGTTCAAATCTCAACTATATAAAAAAATAGGGGGCTCGGCGCCCGTGGCTCAATGGGCTAAGGCGCCAGCCATGTAGACTGCCCAGCCCGCCAAACAACAATGACGGCTGCAACCAAAAAAATGGTCGGGCGTTGTGGCAAGCGCCTATAGTCCTAGCTACTTGGGAGACGGAGGCAGGAGACCCGCTTGAGCCCAGGAATTGCAGGTTGCTGTGAGCTGTGATGCCACAGCACTCTATCCAAGGTGACAGCTTGAGGCTCTGTCTCAAAAAAAAAAAGGGCTCAGTGCCCGTAGCACGGTGGTTATGGCGCCAGCCACATACACTGAGGCTGGTGGGTTTTCATCCCAGCCCGGGCCAGCTAAAACAACAATGACAACTACAACAAAAAAACAGCCAGGCATTGTGGCGGGTACCTGTAATTCCAGCTACTTAAGAGACTGAGGCAAGAGAATCACTTAAGCTTAAGAGTTGGAGGTTGCTGTGGGCTGTGAAGCCATGGAACTCTACCTACTGAGGGTGACATAGTGAAACTCTGTCTCAAAAAAAAATAAAAAAAAATGAATAGAAAAGGTTAAGAGGAAATAACCACCATCAACACTTTCACATACAGCCTGGATGGCAGACATGGATAACCTTCATTTACACTGTTCTGTATTCTTTTAAATATTCTAAAATAAATGTTTTCTTGTTTTCTTTTTTGACACAGAGTCCTTGGTATATGTGGCTGGCGCCCTAGCTGCTGAGCCTAAATGTTTTATTTTCATGATGAGAAAAACAAGACATTAAAAAGATAAAGTGGGGGGCAACGCCTATGGCTCAGTGAGTAGGGCGCCGGCCCCACATACCAAGGGTGACAGGTTTGAATCTGGCCAAACCAGGCCGCGGCCAAATTGCAACAAAAAAAATAGCTGGGCGTTGGGGCGGGCGCCTGTAGTCCCAGCTACTCAGGAGGCTGAGGCAAGAGAATCGCCTAAGCCCAGGAGTTGGAGGTTGCTGTGAGCTGTGATGCCACAGCACTCTACCAAGGGCGATAAAGTGAGACTGTCTAAAAAAAAAAAAAAGATAAAGTGGGTCATCTGTCCAAACTCAGATAAAGAAAACCTGGAATGATAGCAATTTACTGGAAAAAAGACCCACAGAATCTTAGTTACCGGATCAGGTCCTCAGGATTTAGAATGTGACTCAGCTCCATGATCTTTGGTTACACTGTAAGCAGTATGTATCCAGTACATGGGAGGAGTCCGGCCCTATCTGAGGATAGAGTGTCTAGGACCTGAGGAGACCTGAAGCCATGTCTCTAGAAATGTTACTAGTGGTGGAGGGAACTAGATATGTTTAGCATAGTAGTCACTTAAGGAAGACATGACCATCTCTGAATACTCAAGAGATGTAATGTGGAAGGAAGATATTTTGTTCTTTGTTAATCACAAAAAGCAGAAATAGGACCAGCAAATTTAGGCTATAAAGGTGACAAACTAAGGGCGGCACCTGCGGCTCAGTGGGTAGGGTGCTGGCCTCATATACCAAGGGTGGCGGGTTCAATCCCGGCCCTGGCCAAACTGCAATAAAAAAATAGCCGAGCGTTGTGGCGGGCACATGTAGTCCCAGCTACTCGGGAAGCTGAGGCAAGAGAATCACCTAAGCCCAAGAGTTGGAGGTTGCTGCAAGCTCTGATGCCAAGGCATTCTACCGAGGGGGATAAAGAGACTCTGTCTCTACAAAAAAAAAAAAAAAAAAAAAAAAAGGTGGTAAACTACAACTTATCTGTTAGGGGAACTTTCAGCAGGTGAATGAATAGATGTAACACCTACATTTGCCTTTTCAACTTCTCAGATTGCTTCAGGAGTTCTTCTTCATCATCATCTTCCTGGCATTCCAGTTCCAGATCTTCATTTCCAGAGTCACTGTGTTCATCCTACAAAATCACAGTATCATATCAAAAGTTATGCAAATAAAATAGGATTTATAAACTTCTCCTAAACACCTCATCCTGGAAATTTGCTTCTGATAAGATGTCAAACTTAGAATTCTCAAAAAAAAACTCAGGGGTAGGGAGAGGAAAAAAATAAAAAAACCTGGAGGGCAGCAATACGTGTACATAGAGTTCAGTCACGAGTACTTTGTTCTCTTCATACTCACCTGACCATTATCAAACTCATTATCATTTGGTACCAGGCGAAAGTCTCCAAGTTCCTCTTCTTCACCTTCTTCTTCCCTAAAATGCACATCAGTGAATCAAGAAATAAGTTGTGGCTGGCTCAGTGCCTATAGCTCAGCAGCTGGACGCCAGCCACATATACCAGAGCTGGAGGGTTCAAATCCAGCCCGGGCCTGCCAAACCACAACTACAACCAAAAAATAGCAAGGCTGAAGTCCCAGCTACTTGGGGGGCTGAAGCAAGAGAACTGCTTAAGCCTAAGAGTTTGAGACGATAGCTTGAGACTCTGTCTCAAATTCAAAAAAAAGGGCGGCGCCCTCCTCAAGGAGTAGGGCGCCAGCCCCATATACCAGAGGTGGTGGGTTCAAACTCAGCCCAGGCCAAAAACTGCAAAAAGAAAACTTTCAAATTAAAAAAAAAAAAGGCTCGGCGCCTATGGCTCAACGGGCTAAGGCACCAGCCATGTACACCTGAGCTGGCGGGTTCGAATCCAGCCCGGGCCCGCCAAACAACAATGACAGCTGCAACCAAAAAATGGCCGGGCGTTATGGCGGGCGCCTGTAGTCCCAGCTACTTGGGAGGTGGAGGCAGGAGACTTGCTTGAGCCCAGGAGTTGGAGGTTGCTGTGAGCTGTGATGCCACGGCAGTCTATCCAGGGTGATAGCTAGAGGCTCTGTCTCAAAAAAAAAAAAAAAAAAAAGAAACAGAAAACAAGGGCGGCACCTGTGGCTCAAAGGAGTAAGGCGCCGGCCCCATATGCCGGAGGTGGCGGGTTCAAACCCGGCCCGGGCCAAAAACCACAAAAAAAAAAAAAAAAAAAAGAAGAAGAAAGAAACAGAAAACAAGATATCTTGCCTTTTAAAAACTTTTTTTCAATTGCGGTAAAATAACTATATACCACATTTTGTTTGTTTATTTCTCTGTCAATGGACACTAAGGTTGCTTTCACATTTTTTTTTCCAGTTGCCCTGGGGGTGAGTGCCATGGCATCATAACTCACAACAACCTCAAACTCTTGGGCTCAAACGATCCTCTTGCCTCAGCCTCCTGAGTCAACGCCTGGCGAGACAGGTCTGGCTCTTGCTCAGGCTGGTCTTGAACTCCTGAACTCAAGCAATTCAGGAGTGCTGGGATTACAGGCGTGAGCTACTGTGCCCAGCCTTTTCACATTTTGACTATTATGAGTAATGTTGCTTTGAACATGGGTGTACAAATATCTGTTCAGACCTATGCTTTTATTTCTTTGGGGTATGTAAAAGACGTGGAATTGTTGGATCATATGGTAATTATACATATTATATAATTATATATATATATATATATATATTTTTTTTTTTTTTTGGTAGAGACAGAGTCTCACTTTATCACCCTTGGTGGAGTGCCGTGGCGTCACACAGCTCACAGCAACCTCCAACTCCTGGGCTTAGACGATTCTCTTGCCTCAGCCTCCCGAGTAGCTGGGACTACAGGCGCCTGCCACAACACCCGGCTATTTTTTGGTTGCAGTTGTCATTGTTGTTTAGCAGGCCCGGCCTGGGCTCAAACTCCCACCTTCGGTGTATGTGGCCGACACCCCGTTCACTGAGCTATGAGCGCGGAGCCAATACCAGGATTTTATTAAAGGGCCAAGCCTTCCTGTGTTTCCACTAATCTCTGAGACTCACCTGTCTGTTGGAAAAGAGCCTGAGCAAAGAGCAAGTGCTTCTTCCATTGGATCACTTATGCTACTCTCCTTCTCCTGCTTGCTTAACTCTGATGGAGCCAGGGTGGAGGCATCTACATCACAAGGAAAAGATCTGTCACCAATGAATGACAGCTTTATCCTCTTTTCACAGCCTTGTAAAAACATGACAGCTCAATACGGTTCTAAGGTAAGCTTGTCAGAAAGAGCTCACTATCCATTTACTCAAAGAAATCCCTTACATAGAGTTTACTATGTGCCAAGCACCAGGGATACAGTGGTAGACAAAATATGGATTCCAACTCGCACAGAACTTACATTCTAGCAGGTGCGTGTGTCAGGGTGGGAGTGGAGGGAAAGAGAAATAAGTTAACATTTCTGTGAAATTAACTATACACCAGACACTGTTCTAAGCTTTTACATAGATTAATCACATGGCCAAAGTGAAAGCAGTTTTAAGCTGACACTTTAACACTCTAAGAAAGTAAGAGCTCTTAGTAAGAACTAAGCAGTAAATTCAACTGATATGCAAAATTCCACCACAACCCTGTTTGCTATCAACTCTTCACCTTCAGGTGAAAGGGGGCTTCTTTTCAAGGACACTGATATTTGGGCGGGGTAAGCCTAATGCTCCCTGCTGAATATTTACCCTGAGAAGGGAATTTTCCTGAACAAAGATTCAGAAGTTCCTCCATGTTCTCTTTCTTGTCACTCTTCCTGGGTAGACATTTTTCAGCCTGAGATGTAAACTTTCCAGTACACAGATCCAACAGCTCATCCATGTTGGCATCCATGGCATTCTCGTCCATGCTGGCCAATGGCAATCGAGGCTTCAAAGTTTGGTACTGATCCCTGTGGTTTCCAACATTTAAGAACCTAAGAGTACAATGAACAGGGTAAGAAATTCTCCAGAGGTAGCAAAGTAGTGGGTGAAAAACTGAGCTCATTTCCAACACCAGTTAAAAGCTGACTCTCAAACCAGAAAGCAAAAAGATTCAAACTTTAGGCTCATGATCATCTAAAAAGGGAAAAGTTTTATGAAGGAATAAAATACTATTCAAAAGGTAAAGTAAAATGGATAATTTTCAGCTTCAGATGATGCTAGGATAGGGCTTGGCATTATGTCCTATAGTACGTTCCTGGTTTGTGAATTCTCAAACCCTGAATATGGGGAAATTTGTTGCTGTTTTCTTTCTTTTTTTCTTTTTCTTCTTTTTGAGACAGAGTTGCACTATGTCGCCTTTGATAGAGTGCCATGGTGTCACAGCTCACTGCAACCTCAAACTCTTGGGCTTAAGAGATTCTCTTACTTCAGCCTCCCAAGCAGCTGCGACTACCTGCACCTGCCACAATGCCCGGCTATTTTTTTGTTGCAGTTTTCATTGTTGTCCAGCTGGCCTGGGCGGGGTTTGAACCCGCCAGCCTCAGTGTACATAGCTGGCACCATAATCACTGTGCTATGGTTGCCAAGCCTTTTTTTTTTCTTTTGAGATAAGATCTTTTATATTATTATTATTAAATCATAGCCGTGTACATTAATGCATTATGGGGTACAATATGCTGGTTTTATATACAATTTGAAATACTTACAACAAACTGGTTAACATAGCCTTCACCGTACTTTCTTTCTTTCTTTTTTTTTTTTTGAGACAGAGACTCAAGCTGTTGCCCTGATTAGAGTGCTGTGGCACCACAGCTCACAGCAACCCCCAACTCCTGGGCCTAAGTGATTGTCCTGCCTCCACCTCCCAGGTAGCTGGGATTACAGGCGACTGCCACAACGCCTGGCTATTTTTTGGTTGCAGCCGTCATTGTTGTTTGACAGGCCTGGGCTGGATTTGAACCTGCCACGTCAGGTATATGTGGTTGGTGCCTTAGCCGCTTGAGCCACCACCGTACTTTCTTAATTATTGTGTTAAGACTTTTATATTCTATACTTAGTAGATTTGACATATACCGTTTGGTCTTGTTCTGTTGCCCAGGCTAGAATGCAGTGGCACACTCATAGCTCACTGCAGCCTGAATTCCTGGGCTCAAGTGATCCTCCTGTTTTAGCCTCCTAAGTAGTTAGGCTACCATGCCCAGCTAATTTTCACTATTTTGTTTAGAAACAGGGTCTCATTATGTTGCCCAGGCTGATCTTAAACTCTGGGCCTCAAGAGATCCTCCCATCTTAGCCTCCCAAAAGACTACAGGAGTGAGCCTGCAGCCTATTGGACAGAGGGAAATTTGATGATAACATAGTACAAGATCTATGCATTTAATAAAACAGATTAAAGGATCACAACATCAGCAAGAGTTATTTATGTTTTATTTTCTGGACAGACTTTGTTCAAACTTGTAGAATGTAATACTACATTGGTCTGTACACCTTCTCTTTCTCAGAAGAGAAAGCACAGATGGAGTGACAGAAGCTCACTTTATTTTTAAACAAAATTAAGCAGTACCCAGCACCATTCCCACCCACAGAAACACAAAACTACCTACCCATCTGCATCCAACAGTTGGCTCTGAGTGTCATCTTCTAAACAGAACTGGAAGTCTCCTGCTCCTAGGAAAAGTGTCTTAGGCTCTGGGGAGGCGTTATAAAGATCCTGGGAATCCTCTATGGGAAGTGAAGGCTCAGACAGTTTCCCTGAACTCTGGCACCAAAACAAAAACAAACAATAACAAAACATTTTACAAATATCATTCACTGTCATGACAACAGAAGTTACTATCTCCAACAGTTAATCTACTCTTAGGCAATGCAGTTGAGGACAATGCATAGCCAAGAGAAGCATAAAGAAAAATAACCTCCCAAGAAAGAAGAACACTGGTTAAAGCTTGTTTTTAATACACAAAGGGGGTGGATTTTTAAAACTGAACACATAAGCACAGTACCAATGTGGTGGGAGTCAGTTGACTGGGACACACTTTATTTAGCAATGTGGGAAGCAAAGAGAGGAGGAGATTAGAAAAACCATTACCATCTTACCTTAGAAGCTGAGCTGACCAAACTGGCTCGAAATAACCCTGGGGAAGGAGATCTGAATCCTCCTGCTGTAGGGAAAAAACTGGTCCCACGGCCTGTTTGTCTGTTGCAAGGCTGGTAGGATGGGATGGTAGAGCCAATTAGCTCAAAGCTGCTATTGTGGCTGCTCTCCTTTGTTAGCAATGAACATGAATCATCTTCATCTAAAGAGAGAGAAACACCTTTTAAGTGTATGATTACAGAAATAAGATGGATTAGTTCAGGAAAAAAAAGAGTTGATGATGAAACTGTCAGATAAAATTCACAGGCAAACCCCTTAAGTTATATGTTCCAAAACATTAAGTTCAAGGTAAATCACAGGACTGAGATAGCATTATATAATCAGGGCTTATTACTCTGAGCTAAGTGACACTTGAAAGTTCTTTTCTTTCTTTCACCCTGCCTAATGCCTATGATCATTTTCTTCATTATCCAATACAGCCTCCCTTAATCTACGGATAGAAATATTTCATGGTTCATTCAATTATACATACTTACTAACACACATATACTATCATAGTATATGATCATGGCCTACTATAAAGAAACTGCATGGAAGTTTTAATAAAAAGGACCAAGAAAAACATTCTAATTCATAAACCCCTTCTGCTGCCACACGTAAGACTAGGAAAAGTTCCCAGATTTATAAAACAGAATCTTACAGAATTGTAGCCCTGAAATATTAAAGTTGGAGGACCAAGAAATGTCAAGTTCTGCACAGGAGTCACTACTTACCCAGTTTGGTAGGCTGTTTGCCTGAGTTTTCATCTGTGTCTGATTTTTCTTCAGTAGGAAAGTAACTACAAAATAAGAAAGTAAATTGTTTCAGTATCTCTTCCTACTTTTTACTAAAGGGGCAAATCCAAGGAACTTTGTATTTCATTAGAGAAAATTACTTACCCCATCTTGGAAGAACTGTCCTTAAACAGAAGTAGGGTAGAATCTGAGGAGAGAGTCTTGGGAACAGAGAGAAAGCCAACTGACTTGCCAGTTTCACTACTGCCATCATTATTTTCTTTATCCATTTCTTTTTCATCTTTGGTTTCTATTTCTTCACTACTAAGAAGAAATTCTGCAACCTTTTCCAATTATGCCACCAAAAAACAAAATAATACAAGTCAAGAAATGTAAAAGCAAATATATCATTAGCCTGAAATATGACAAGCAGTTTAAATCTGATATGGTAAAACTTGAAGGAAGCCCTGCATGATTATTATCATCAACACAATTTCCCTGATACTTCTAAGCTCTTTTGTACCTTTTTTGTTTGAGACAGAGCCTCAAGCTATTGCCCTGGGTAGAGTGCTGTGACATCACAGCTCACAGCAACCTCCAACTCCTGAGCTTAAGCGATTCTCTTGCCTCCGCCTCCCTAGTAGCTGGGACTATAGGCACCTGCCACAACGCCCGGCTACTTTTTGTTGTAGCAAGCTTAGCCATTGCTTTCTACCTCCTCCTTTACTGAAGGTTAAATATTAACCAACTCTTTCAAATGACCCTAGCAACAAAAAGGAAAACTTTTTGATATCTAACGATCATATCATCCCATCTTCCCAAGAAGAAAACAATACTATGTGGAAAAAGGGATATAGGCCCTTCAACATACAGCCTCTTTTAGAAAGAATGTAATTAACTCAGGAAGGTCTCTGCCTCCTTGAGAGTTTACTCCAGACCTCAATCTGGCTAAGGTCAAGGTTGCTTTTTTCTTTTTCAGACCACCAGGAGAATAAGCCAGTTAAGATTGTTTTTTAACCTAGATAAACAACAAAGACAAAATTCCCTATATATTAAGATATATAAACTAACAGATAAAGCCAAGGCTCTGGGCTTTGTTTACTACAGGAATTGAACTGAACTGTCAGAAATGAATGCTCTAAGATTTAGGCACAGATGAGGTAGCTACCTTCATCCATGCCCCTAAAATCTCTTATATAATTGAACATGTTTATTATACTCATATTCAAATCTGATTTTCTCTTTCTCTTATTTATCATGACCAAGGAACAAAATTATATAATTGCCAGAAACCTCCTGATTGCCTTCATCTTCTTTCTCCTCTTCTTCCAGTTCTTCTTCCTCCTCCTCTTTCTCTACCTCCTCTTCTCCATCTTCCTCAGATTCACCAGTCATTTCTTCCTCTTCCTCCTCCTCTTCCTCAAACCCATCTTCATTGTCTAATTTAAACAGAGCTTGGCGCTTCTGGCGTTCCTCAAACCTTCGGAGTTTCATTGCTTCTTGCAGTTTAGCTTTTAGCACCTGAAGCTTTTCACCTGAAGAGAAATATGTAAAAATGCGTTAGACATAATGACTAACTACATAATTGCATACTATGAATATCCCTTAAATTCATATCCCCCCCAAAGGAGATAAGAGTGGTGTAAAAAATAATAATTAAGGGCTCAGTGCCTGTAGTTCAGCGGCTAGTGTGGGAGCCACGTACACTGGAGCTGGTGAGTTCGAATTCAGCCCGGGCTTGCCAAACAACAATGACAACTACAACCAAAAAGCAGGTGGGCATTGTGGCGGGCACCTGTAGTCCCAGCTACTTGGGAGGCAGAGGCAAGAGAATTGCTTAAGTCCAAGAATTTGAGGTTGCTGTGAGCTGTGACGCCACAGCACTCTACCAAGGGCGACATGGTGAGACTCTGTCTCAAAAAATAATAATAATAATAAAGTATGCATTTTAGGCAACTCCAAATCAGACGTCTTAGTACTCTAGGTTTGTTATTTTAACATATGAGGATTATTATGCATTGACAGATGAATAAAAGAGAACTTCTGCACTCTGGAATAATATACTGTCCAGGAATTATAAAATAACTGTTCAAAAGAGAAGGGAGAAAAGGGAAACATTGACAAATTTATCTATAGTAAAGAAAAACAACTCAAGAGTAAGACGGGCAAACAATATGAACTGGTGGTTCACAGGAAAATAAACATATATTATTAATAAGCAAAATTTTAAAAATGTTTAACTTCAATTTTAATTAAAGACAATTTTAATTAAAATGACAATATCATTTTGACACATTAGTTTGGCAAAAATTAGAAGGTTTGATAATATCTTTTTTTTTTTTTTTTTTTTGATAATATCCATTATTAACGAGAGTAAACAGGAGGCTCAGCACCTGTAGCTTGGCGGCTAAGGCGCCAGCCACATACACTGGGGCTGGCTGGTTCGAACCCAGTCCGGAACTGTCAAACAATGACAACGAAACAAAATAATAGCCGGGCACTGTGGAAGGCACCTGTAGTCCCAGCTACTAGGGAGGCTGAGGCAAGAGAATCGCTTAAGCTAAAGAGTTTGAGGTTGCTGTAACTCCTAATAAACACTACTTGTTGTAATGGATTGCTGGATTTGATGCACATAGCAGGTGATAGGCAGACAGATATGTGAGGGAAAAGAGAAAAATAGATCCATATTTATTATGAAAGAAATAAAAAGCAATGAATGATGTATCCTAAAAAGAGAGTAATTTTGCCTGGCTCAACAGCCATGTTAGAGCTTACTCCAAACCTTCCATGATTTTTTTTTTTTATTGTTGGGGATTCATTGAGGGTAGGGGAGCCAGGTTGCACTGATTGCATTTGTTGGGTGGAGTCCCTCTTACAATCCTGTTTTGCCCCTGGAAGGTGTGGCACACACCAGGACCCCACCCCCATCACTCCTTCCCTCTCTCTGCTGTTCCTTTCCCCACCCCTCCCTCATTCTTTCTCTCTCTGCTTTCCCCTTCCCCCAGCCCCACCATGTCATTGATTGTCATTGGTTGTCCTCATGTCAAAATTGAGTACATGGCAAACCTTCCATGATTTTAATTTAACTGTTAAGAAATAGGGGTAAGGGAAAAGGACATTGCTCAATTACTGTAGCATTTCCAAAGGTTTATAACAGGGTCATCAGACTTTTTCTACGAAGAGCCAGATAGTAAATATTTTAGGCTCAGAAACCACATATAGACTCTGTCAATGTTCATTTTGTTGTTTCCCTAATAACATTTTTAAAATGTAAAAGTCATTCTTCTTCTTCTTCTTTTTTTTTTTTTTTTTTTGAGATAGAGCCTCAAGCTGTCACCCTGGATAGAGTGCTATGGCATCACAGCTCACAGCAACCTCCAATTCCTGGGCTCAAGCGAGTCTCTTGCCTCGGCCTCCCAAGTAGCTGGGACTACAGGC
>CAUYRH010054130.1:0-40066 GCA_963574655.1 Perodicticus potto | reverse complement strand
TTGGAAGAGGTTTAGTAATATAGGTACTAGTTCTTCTTTAAAGGTTTGGTAGAATTCTGATGTGAAGCCATCTGGTCCCGGGCTTTTCTTTTTAGGGAGATTTTGTATTGTTGATGCTATTTCAGAACTTGATATAGGCCTGTTCAACATTTCTACTTCATTCTGGCTAAGCCTTGGTAGGTGACATGCTTCCAAGTATTGGCCAATTTCCTTCAGATTTTCATATTTCTGAGAGTAAAGTTTCTTGTAATATTTATTAAGGATTTTTTGAATTTCTGAGGGGTCTGTTGTTATTTTGTCTTTACCATTTCTGATTGATGAAATTAGAGATTTTACTCTTTTTTTCCTGGTTAAATTAGCCAAAGGTTTATCTATTTTATTCACCTTTTCAAAAAACCAACTTTTCAATTTATTGATCTGTTGTATATTTCTTTTGTTTTCGATTTCATTTAATTATGCTCTAATTTCGATTATTTCTTTTCTTCTGCTCAGTTTGGGGTTGGAATGTTCTTCCTTCTCCAGTTGCTTAAGATGTCCTATTAAGTTGTTACCTTCCTCTCTTTCTGTTTTCTTGAGGAAGGCTTGCAGTGCTATAAATTTCCCTCTTAAGACTGCCTTTGCAGTATCCCAGAGATTCTGATAATTCGTGTCTTCATTGTTATTTTGTACTAAAAATTTTGTAATTTCCTTCTTAATCTCATCTATTACCCATCTATCATTCAGCATAAGGTTATTTAGTTTCCATGTTTTTGTATGTGTATGCAGATTCCTGTTGTTATTGAGTTCAACTTTTATTCCATGATGGTCTGAGAAGATGGAAGGAATAATTTCTATTTTTAAAAATTTGCTGAGGTTAGACTTATGACCTAAGATGTGATCGATTTTGGAGTATGTTCCGTGGGCTGATGAGAAGAATGTGTATTCAATTTTGTTGGGATGAAATGTTCTGTAGATGTCTGTTAAATCCAGATGTTGAATAGCTAAGTTTAAATCTAAAATTTCTTTGCTTAGCTTCTTTTTGGAGGATCTAGCCAGCACTGCTAAAGGGGTGTTAAAATCTCTGACTGCTATGGAGCTGGAGATAATCAAGTTGCTCATGTCTGTTAGAGTTTCTCTTATAAATTGAGGCACATTTTGGTTGGGTGCATACATATTAATATTTGAAATCTCATCATATTGAGTAGTAACTTTAACAAATCCTTATCCTCCTTATTTTGGTTGGTTTAAAGCCTATTGTATCTGAGAATAGGATTGCAACACCTGTTTTTTTTCTACTTTCCATTTGCCTGGAATATAGATGACCGTCCCTTCACCTTGAATCTATATTTATCTTTTAAGGTAAGTTGAGATTCTTGTATGCAGCAGATACCTGGCCTGAGTTTTTGTATCCAGTCAGCCAACCTGTGCCTCTTAAGAGGACAATTTAACCCATTCACATTAATTGAGAATATTGATAAGCCTTTTGAAAGTCTGGTGGACATTTTGAATCCTTTCTCGACTGTAGAAGTTGGAATTTGATCAAAAGTTTCTGAGTGAGTTTACTTTTGTGGGGGAGGATTACACTGGTCATTATGGAAGATAGGTCTGAGAATATCCTGGAGAGCTAGTTTAGTTATGGCAAATTTTTTCAACATGTGAATGTCATTGAAGTAATTAATTTCTCCATCATAAATGAAACTCAGTTTAGCTGGATACAGGATCCTGGGTTGAAAGTTATTTTGTTTTAGGAGAATAAAATTTGATGACCACCCTTTTCTAGTTTGAAAGGTTTCAGCATAAAGATCCGCAGTCATTCTAATGTTCTTCCCCTTGTAGGTTATAGTTTTCTTATGTCTGGCTGCTTTCAGAATTTTCTCCTTCATATTAACTTTAGTGAAGTTAATTATGATGTGTCTGGTGGTTGTCTTATCCTGGTTGAGTGGCGCTGGGTTTCTGAAATTGTCTGCAATCTGAATTTCAGAATCTCTTAGCATGTCTGTAAAGTTCTCCTTCATAATGTCATGAAAAAAGGCCTTTGTGGTTTGTGGAGCAACTTTGTCACCTTCAGGACTGCCTGTAAGGTGAATATTAGTTTTCTTCAAATTATCTCAAAGCCCTCTGAGAGAATGATCCATTTTTGCCTTCCGTTTCTCTTCTTCTTTCATCGTTTGGGAACATTCAAAAGCTTTACCTTCGATGTCAGAAATACTTTCTTCTGCTTTCTCCATTCTGTTCCTGAGGGATTCTATTGTATTTCTCAGATCTTTGAAGGCTGCAAATTCTTGTCTCAGTGTATCAAAAATCTTTGTTGATTTTGTCTTTGAATTCATTGAATTCTTGAGACAACTTTGAATTGCTCCTTGAATTTCTCATTCCAACTTTACCTCCATTCTATTAATCTTATTTGCAATCCAAACTCTAAATTCAATTTCTGACATCTCAGCCATTTGTCTATGAATGGGATCTACAGTTGTATCTGCTGTATCATTCCTTGGGGGAGTTGATCTACTCTGGTTATTCATGTGACTGAAATTTTTCTGCTGATTCCACCCCATGACTATTTTACACCATTTGGCTACATGAGCTGATAAGGTGGAATTGGGTTGGGGGGCTCCTGGAGTAGTGATTAACCAGCCCTTTACCCAAGATCTGTGACTGGTGTCTGTATCTTTTCCCCTAGAGCTTTGCAAAGGACCCATACAGTGCTACGACCTGAGATACTGGGGACTTACTTGGTGGGGTGGGGCTAAGTGGCTCTGTCTTGTTTTCAGCTGGTCTCTGTTCTACCCTAGTGAATTAGTTACTCTGGGTTGAAGTTTTAGCTGTGGAGAAATGCCAGCAATTAAGTCACCCCACCACCCATGGACAATAACTGGAAAAGGAAAATCAAACCTTACCACAACCACACACCCAGGGTACTACTCTGAATAGTCCTCAGGTGATTGGTCCAGTCTGAGAGATCTGAATCAATTGTCCCAGACAGTACCCGGTCTCAAGTGAGGGAGTTCAAAAGGTCTCTACAACTAGACAGCAGGGGTGTGCTGGCAGCTCAAGTATGACTTGTTCTGGTGTTCCGTGGAGTCAGAAGGACCCCCCCAGGAAATGTATTTGTTTCAGAATTTTGATGCCTCCTTCCCCACCTGGCACCTCTGTCACACCCAGTCACTGTTAACCCCGCAGGGCTATGGCCAGTTCCCTCCAATGAGCATATGCTCCAGGGTTTTGAGCCTGGCTGAGTCACAGAGAGATCTTATGTCTCCTCAGCCAGGCCTCCACACTCTGCCATCATCTGGCAGGGGAAGCTGAGGCCTGACAATCTGGGTGGTTAATGGAAACTGGGGCAGTTCACTCATTTCCAGCCTTGCCCCTGATTAGTGTCGCTGACACTTATATTTGTGCAGAATTTTTGAATCTCTCCTGGCTATATTCTCCTGCAGACGAGGCACTGTTTAAGTTCACAGAAAATGTGACTCAGCTACAGTCTTTGCTCCTGCCCAGAGCTGGTATTTTTGTTTCCCCTGCAGTTGGGGTGGGTGTGGCTCACACTCGGCTTGGAGTTCTAGCCTCGGCTTGGCTGCCATTGTCTCAGTTATAATCCCCTGGGGACCAGGTGCTTCTTAGGCTAACTAAAGCAGTCCTCTGGCTCAGCCTTGCCCTGGGAGTATGCTGTCTCTGCGCATGCATCTTTAATTCTCCCTTCTGCTGTGCTCCGCCCAGGCCACTACCACCTCAGGCCTACCCTTTGCTCACAGGGTCTGCGTTATCATCCTAGATCTATTCCTCCAGTGTCTGCCACTTAAGAAGATGCCCGGCTTTCTCTGCTTGCCCTTTGGAAGGGAGTGTCCTTCCAAAATTTCCCCAGGGGGTGAGCCCAATTTTTCCCCTTGCTGCCGCTACTTCTCTGTGCTGGGGTTTACTACCTCCCTTTCCCATATGGTTCCTTCAGTCCAACATTTTCTCCTTACCCCTGTGCCACAGAATCAGCACAGACCTGCAATAGCCCATGCTCTGTCCACACCTCTTGAGAAAATTCCCAAGAATCTGGACTCCATGGGAGACAGGCTTCCAGACCTCAGAGTGAGTATGGAGGGGAGTGCTGGGGGTTCAGAAGTGTAGGTAGAGAATATATACAGTTGTATACAATTTTATGCCTGATAGCAGAGTGCCATGGCACCTTAGTAGGGGAAGGAGGTCTGGTTTTTAGAGGGTCTATCCTGTGGGATAAAAGGGGAGGATGTTTGAACTCTGCTCACTTGTTTGTAGAAAGTATATTGTGAGCCGTTCTCATGGGGGAGGGGAATCCCTTCCACTTGGTGATGGATTTTGTACCTATTGTTTGTATCTTTGGGGTCGCAGCTCACCTTAGCAGGGTTGATGTGCATTCTTCAACCGTATCTCTTGGCTCAGCTTCAAACCAACAGCTTATTTGCTAAACTTCTGTCCTTTAACTCTCATTTGGATGGCAGCCTCTGAGGAATCCAGTTGGCTATCTTCCCTCCACCTGAAATGTTTTCTTTTTAAAATCATGAGGTGCTAACGCATAAAATTCTAGAACTTTTGCATGTTCATTAAATGGTATAAAGGAGTATTTAGTATGTTTCTGTGATGTCTGGTATACAGATGACTCTCAAAATGTATAATAACACTAAAAATTATATATCCACAATTGTAGTTGTTTTTGTTTGTTTTTGCAGATTTTGGCCGGGGCTGGGTTTGAACCCACCACGTCCAGCATATGTGGCCAGCTGCCTACTCCTTGAGCCACAGGTGCTGCCCAATTTTAATAGTTTTTAATCAATAATGTAAGCTAAAATGTAAGCTACCTTCAAGTAGCCACTTCCATAAATTTAATTTTTAATATTAGGTGTTGGATCATTTTTCATCATTTTGGAGTATGTTCAAAATTTTATCAAAAGATCCAGAAGAAAATCCAGACTGTTCAGAGCAATTGCATTCCAACTGAAACCTATAAATCAATAATCACCACCCATAATACTTATACATCATTGGGTACAGAATTTTTCAATTATAAGCACTATTTTGCAATGATTCTGATTGTTTTTAATATGCACTTATTTTCTCTATAAATTAGCTTGTAATGTTTGTGAAGACAGGTATTGTTTATATTCAACTATACAATGTATAACTAAAAATAAAAGTAAATGAAGGATGTTAACAGTTAATTATTGAACTTTTTAATACAGAAAATCAGAATTGGAAACATAGCTTCTATATCATGTTTCCACATAGCCCATTTCTTGGTAAATATTGTACAAATGTCATTAAAGTTTTAAGATTGATAAGTATACAGGTAAAAAAGTACCAGAAACTTTATTACTTTGAGTAGACAAAGTTGATGGTTTAAGAAATAAAATTCAGCTGGGCATGGGGGCTCATGCCTTGTAATGCTAGCACTCTGGGAGGTCAACGCAGGTGGATTGCTTGAGCTCATGAGTTTGAGACTAGCCTGAGCAAAAGTGAGATCCTGTCTCTAGTAAAAAAAATAGAAAAACTGAGGCAAGAGGATTGCTTGAGCCCAAGAATTTGAGGTTGCTGTGAGCTATGATGCCATAGCACTCTACGCAGGGCAACAGCTTGAGCCTCTGTCTCAAAAAAAAAAAAAAAAAAAAAAAAGAAATAAAGAAAGAAAATTCTTCCCCATATAGATGTTATCTAATCCATGAAACATATATCCTTTAATTTATCAACCCTGAAATCAGGATACATTCAGTAATTGATGGCATCTTTCAAGATCTGCCCATAGATTCTAGCCATTGGAAGAATGACTGTAATTCCATTCATTTTCTTTCAAAGCACAAACAAAGGACTTTGTTTTTTCCTAAGAATGAAAGTAGATCAAGTGGTGTTGTGTTTGGCAACCGAGATATGTGTGGAATGATTGCCTATCAACCATAAAAAACATAGGGAGGAAAGAAAGACAAATCCTCTGGAATATTAGTGTAGTGATGCATTTCAAAATTTCCAAAGGGTAATGTGAACTATAAATATATAAAGAGAAATGCTATGTAGAATTAGTCCTATGCAGGCATCACTTTCAATTATAAGTGGTGCAAAAAATAATACATTTACTAATCAATGGCATCTTAGGTTTAAGCAAAAACAATGTATATTTTATATGAATAGGACAGCCTACTGATTCCATTATTTAGGTTTTAAGCCCATTGTTCAAATGCATAAATAAAATTAGTACATTTCATTTAGAGGGAGAGATAAAATACTATAAGGTGATACTGAGGTCACTGAGGAAAAACTATTATACAAGTTTGTTGCCTGATCTATTAGCAAATTGGAATAAAATGTGTGTCACAACTAAGCAAATTGATATAAAAATATTTACTCATTTAATGTCAATTTACTAACTAATAATTTTTGCCATTGATCTATAATATTGAACATGAAAAACATTAAGTGAAGCAATTTGCAAAAGCTTAATTTATTAAAGGAATTGTTGATACATAGAAAACAGTATGTCATGAATTGAGGGGATGAAAACATCATCTTCAAGTAGGTGCTTCTGAAATATTCTAAGTTACCAATTTCATTCATATATATATATTTTTCTATCAGCTCTGCCAGTATGTAAATTATTCTATGTGAGTTAAGTAATTGAAGAGGCTTAGTAAATCTTGCACGAAACTGTGATACTGTTTACTAAATTATTCCAGCCAGAGAGGTAACATGATTAATATACTTCCCATAGTATTCTGTTTTTCTCAGAAAATATGAATGGGTGTAGAAGAACGCTCTTTTGGAAACACATAATTGGGTTGGTTTTCCTATTAAGAATTTCATTAAGATCAAATGGTCTTGTTTCATCCATCTTAAACTTTCACTTGGAAAGATAATTTTGTAAATCATGGTCTGCTTTTAAAGTTAAACTTGCTAGAAAACAGGTCACAGTGTTACTAGGGCAGTGAGAACACACGGGGAAATAACACACTTGAAAAAGCATCCGCATTCCTATTCAGTGGACACATATATTGTTCCAGTTTTTAAGAATTGTTAACTGTAGACTGGATTACCCATTTCTTTTTGCCAAATACAACAAACAATCTATTCCTCAAAGAACTCACACAATATTCTGCTTACATCTTTTCATGTAAAAGTCAGCCAGACATAAGGGCCTGCGTTTCCTCTCCTGATAACCCAGGATTTTTATTCCTTTTACTGAGGACAATGCACCAGATTAAAGCATGTTGAGAGATAAGGCATTAAGTACCATTAACTCTGCCTGTGGGCAGTGCTTATTTTAAAGTCCTGACAAATTTGGTCAAAAAAAAAAAAAACTTCAATATTTTTTAGCCTAGAAGGTTGGGATTAATTGATAGCCCCTTTCCACATTTACATTATTTTTGCAGCTTTTTATTTAATTGGCAAATGGTTAGTATTCCCAGGGCCTTCCTTACCACCCACACATACTTGCTGCCATAATAACACTGACAAGGAAATAAATGCTTAAGGAACTGTGGGCTGGAAGTGAACTTTGCATGCCCTTGCCATTTAGCTATACTCAAGTAAGGATGCATGAGAAAGAAATGCACCAGTTAGAATTTGAATGTGAAACGGAAACAATGGTTTAACTTGTTATCTGTAGAAGCATAATGCATCCAAAATAAAGATTTTATATATATATACACATATATTTTCTTTTTTCACCATAATGTTGAAGCTTTGTTAGAATTCTGGCTTCTGAAACTCTGCTAAGGAATGCTATTGGTGTGGGATATATGCCTTCTCTGCACACATGCACAGTGAAGAGATTCATTCCAAATCCATGTAAATATGCTATGTTTCAATAGTTGGTTTTCTAACTCATTGCCCTGAACTTGACCTTTTCCTGGAGAAAGAGTGTTGGAAATGTGATTAGTCTCTGGGGCAAATCATTAAAAGTCAACCTTGTACATAAGGATCACAAAGTTGGATTCCAAACTTATGGCAATTTGACCACCCTTTCTTGTGTCAATATTGTTTCCATGGGAAAATCCTTGTGCATTCCTAGTGGGGAGCTCCCTGTCCAAGTGGGGAGCCCAGAAGCACATTCAGTACCAGCAAGGGAAACAGACGCACCTTCCTCCTTATTTCCTGCTTTTCTTGAATACTAGGAAGAGGGACAGTTTTAGCAGGGAGACTGGCAGAATAGCTATCAGCGATTGGGTCAATGACTCCAAGAAAGCAAGGCCATCCCGAGGTTGAAAAATCACGGCTGGTCTTCAAACAAGGTTGCTAAAGGGTCACCAACTTTGAGCAGAACCACCTTAGGAGCCGGATTTGATTGGCGTCCTAACCATCTCTTTCGTCACCAATCCCATGTGCTTGAAGTCTCACCAACTCTCTTTGGCTCTGGACAACACCTCTAGCTTCTGACCAGAGTACCCTTAGCTTGTCCTTCCCACCTCTCCCTGAACGAGTCCTCCACTCTTTGGAACCAAATGCTGAGACATAATAAGACAGGTAACTATGGTGGAATAAGGCAAAGAATAAAATATTCTATTGGAAACCATTTTCTTTTCACTAAAAGTGAAAAAAATATGATTTCATATTGTGTTTAAACAGAATATTGGATTCAGAAACATTTAATCTTTTCAATAACCTTGGTGGAATTAGCAATTATCTAGGAAACATTTAGAATTGTATGTCTCTTTGAGACAGAGTTTGGAGACTCTGAACAATGGCAGCTTGTGGGCAAGAGTTGAAATTAGAATGAAGAGCAGTAAAACAACAACAACAACAACAACAACAACAACAACATTTCACCCTCTATTTTACCCAGTGACCAGGAGAGATCTCAAGGGCAGTGACCCAGAGCGGAAAGCAGAAACATACAGGGTCAAGCCCTCAGGGACAGTTGATAGAGGTACAAGAGAACACGTAAGAGAGAAAAGGGCACAGCTGAGGTGTGGAATTAATTTATTTCAGTCACTACTACAAATGCTTATTTTTAAGAGAATCAAGGGACTAGAAATCACACATCACACAGCAATGGCGTTTGGAGGATTTCTGCATACATTTTACAAAAATGGGCTTTTTAAAATGTCCACCTTAAGTCACTTGTGTTAATAAGAATATCAAATTTTGTGTTTACAGAATTAAAAAAAAAATCAAAGTGGGGTCAGCAATTTATTAACAGAAGGATGCTTTTCTCCTTTGGTGAAGCAGAGTGAAGTCATTTTCCACACCTGGCACTAGACAGCAGGTGTGAGGGTGTCCACCTTAGAGGATCGCCTTGCTTGTCTTAACTGGTGTATGGTAATTTCTTGCTCACATGTACACAATGAGGCCTATTCAAAAATATTCCATTCTCCAAGAGTACACATTAAAACTTTGGTTTAAAAGAAGAGCCAAATGAGGCTCGGTGCCCATAGCGCAGTGGTTCCGGCGCTGGCCACATGCACCGAGGCTGGCACATTCAAACCTGGCCCAGGCCTGCTAAACAACAACAACAATTACAGCAAATAAAATAGCCGGGTGTTGTGGTGGGCGCCTGTAGTCCCAGCCACTTGGGAGGCTGAGGCAAGAGAACTGCTTAAACCCGAGAGTTGGAGTTTGCCGTGAGCTGTGATGCCACAACACTCTACTGAGAGCGACAAAGTGAGACTCTGTCTCAAAAACAAACAGAAAACAGCCAAAAGAAAGAGAGTCATAGGGGACCATTCACCTCTTCCAAACAGACTCTGATTTAATTCTGTCAGTAACAATTATCACCTTTCATTTCCTCTACTTGTATACATATATTTTGCCTAGTTTTCAAGTATCATTTTATTTTTGCTTATGTGCCTTTCTTTGTTTATGTTTCTTTATGGTGGATATATCTTCTTTCTGCAACCAGTTTATAGAATCCTCAAGTAAAAAAGTGAAGGAAGCTGTTTATTTGAATCTCATGTCTCAGGCTTAGCAGCAGACCAGGCAAGGTTTACAAACAATGTGTGAGTTAAGGCACTCTGCTCTGACCAGCTTAATTACTTACATATTTCCCGCTGGTTATTTTTCCTGATTGGTTTTGTATTAATAAGTCAATAATATTAATAATAATAATAGGAAAAGTAGTAATTACTGTCATTTATTGCAGAGATATAATTTGTGAAAAGAGTTTTAAACATATCATTCTAAAAAGCAAAGTCCTGTGCCCATGGAAACTAACCCTAAGATGATCTTGCTGTGTTAAGGATTTTGCAAGGTGACATAACCAATTAGTGGAATAGCCAGTGCGTGTGTCCAGTATTCTAAACTCCAAGTCCAGTACCTTCTGCAGCGTGCCTTCCACCATTCTAAGACAGAATCATTTACATTATTTCAATCATTCAGGAATTCTTATTAAATAAATCTTAATCGCTTATTTAGTGAGTGTAAAAAATACACAAAGGTTGAGTGTCTGAAGTGTTACCATCATTTATTAATGATGTGTAAACATGCTAAAATATCATTAATAACATGTTAATAATAATGATGTGTAAACATGCTAAAACATCATTAATAACAGTGATGCAACAATCCATTCGTTACCAAGGAATGAGTGATTTGTGACCTCACATTCAATATTTAATTTGGTTTTCATTTTTTTTCAGACAGATGTACATTTCAAGTTCATGGGCTAAATAGAGATAATTAGCAAATGTTCTCTCAAGTAGCAATTTGCCTTCCTGTAGGTGCCTGGTGCTTTACTCATAATGGGTGAATATATAATATAATTGTGACATAAATTAACAAAGAAGGCTTTCTGTATCTACATAGAAAATACCCAAGAATTTGCTTTAAATAACGTGTTCGATCAAATTCATGTGTAAAAATCTAAGTTCTGCTTAGGACAAGTCATTAATAACATACACATTTAGTGACACACACACACATACATAGTCTTACAATTCTGGAATGCTTCTTTATAAAACAAAATGAGACTCTTTCAGTTAACGTCATGCTTTCTGTGACAAAACTACTGGTTCTTATGAAGTAGTTAACTTTTGAAAATAAGAATATGAATTTGCAAAACTGCATGTGAACTTCCCATCTAAAGAAAAAAAATTATTTTTAATCCTCTCCCCCCAAAATAATTTCTCTAAATATTTTCAATTTCCTTGAAACAATTTGAAAATGGCAATAAAGTCCCAATTCATTAGAGGAAATTATTGATAGTACATTAATCTGCTAAATGTGAAAGGAAATACGTGAAATGCACGTAACATACGGTATGAGCATGTAGCAGTAACAAGAGCAACAAAACATCCCCGTGGTATCAGATTTCAGTTTACCTTCACTGGATGGGATTGGGCCGAATAAAAACCTTGCACCTTTATTAGTGAGTGCAAAGCTCACTCCAGGCAGCAAGTGGAGTATTGAGGAACCTCCAGACCGTAAGTGATAAAACTGCCAAGGGCAGGAAAGATGTCTCAGCCGGGGATTCCCAAATTCTTCTCCAGGGTTCTGGTAAGACAGGAGTGTGTCATCACACGCTCTCAACTCCAACCTTCAATCATCCAAACGTGTTTAAATGAAGCCAACATGTTATCTAGAAGTACAGCGTTTGTCTACAACTGGAAGGCTGTTTTGTTCCTGTTATTGTTGTTTTGGGTTTTTGTTTGTCTCCCTTAATTTTTTAGCAACCGTATTTGCCCCCTTCAAACTTGGAAGAATTCACTAGGGCTAATTCCCAGCCTGGTCTGAAAGGAGATTATCCTTTTGTCCCTGTTCAAGGTTATACCCTTGAGTTGATTTCATGCTTGGCTGCACCTGGCGGCTCCTGTTCCTGCTTCTTTTTCCTGGATTCTGCAGTGAGACAGTAGCATTTAGACGCCTGCTCAGGTGACAGGACGCCCGGAAGACAGGCTGGGTGGCTCTTCGCTCAACACCTCATAACCTGCAGATTTTAACAACTTGGCCCTTTACGACGAGCTCAAAAATAAATGAAAATAGGCAGTGGAAGAGGAGGAATTATTTTTATTGTCCTAGGAAAAACCTCAAAACAGATAAAGAAATCCTTTTTTTTTTTTTTTTTAGTATAAGTTTCTTATCTCAGATTTCAGATGTGTCTATCTTACTTCTGTGTCTATATAAATTCATCTATCTATAAGATAAAAAATCTTATAGATAAGGCTTGGATATGGGAAAAAATAAATGTCCGTGCTTAAAGTTTAACACCTTCTACAAGCCATCCCACCTGGACCTTAATTTATTTATGGAAAATCTAATTAAAATGAAGTATATATTCCTATCAGTAAGAGTAAAAATACCGCCAGTATTATAAAAATGAATTAACAAAGAAAAATACATATTTCAATGATACAGGTAATAGGAGAGAATAGAAATTATAAATATTATAAAATAAGCATATGAAGTTCCTAATGACAGAGGTGGTATTTTAGCCATCCTTCTGGGATTAGAGGAGCATTTGAAGCTTATGGAATGTTCGGTTTTCATTGTTGTAATTTTTATTTTTTAACTTTAATACATCATAGAAAAATTTTAAAAATTTATTAAAAATAATGAAACAGGAAAATATCTTTATAAGTGTTATTTAGTACATGCATAAGCCAGGGGAATACAATTATCGTTAATAGAAACAGAATTAAAATCTTTTTAAAAGTGAAAATTACTAAGAAGCCTATGCATACAAAGATTTTATTCATATGTACCATATATGCAGGTAGCATCAAAAAAATGACATAAAAATATATACATAAAGAAATAAACTTTTGATAAAACTATATAAAAGAACATAAAGTTTATAAGATGCAATTTATTCCTACATGAGATGTAAGTATATATAACACAGTATTAGGTGGCAGAAATTAGCAAAAGGATGATAAAATGGTTTTTAAGGTTTTGCCAGGGGATAATTTGTCAAAATTTATTTTTTAAACAATAATAATTAGAGGAGTTGCTCTACCAAATGTGAAAATACATTTCAAACAGCTGTACTGATTTGAGTGTGGTATTCCTGAACAAAAAGGAAGCAACAAATTAGTACAACAGAAAAAAAGCTAAGATGTAAAAGGTATTACATAGATTTTGGTATATGCCAAAGATGGTACATGAAAAAAATGAAAACACATTATTTAAAAAACAGTCATAAGGTAATTTTAAGTTAAAATAATAAAATAGATTTTTTTCTCTCTTACCATATAGCCAAAACATATTAGACGTAAACAATGTGAGATTTTACTAAAAAGAAAAGCAAAACAAGTAAAAAGAAGTTTGATGTAAACATTCCAAATTGTATATAAACCAGCACATTGCACATAAATGAATTAATGTATACAGCTATGATTTAATTTTAAAAAGAACATTTAAATATAGGTGAATATTTCAATTATTCAAAGTGAGGCTTTTGTAAACATTTATATAAAAGACAAAGTATAATAAAACACATTTAATTTTATAAATTTGAAATTATACACGTTCAAATAAAGGCAAAAATAACATTCAAGTTGCAGAAAAACATCTAAAGGAAAATGATGGTAATAAGTAAGAGAAAAATGAGTATATAGAAGATCATAATATCAACTGGAAAAACATTCAAACAGAAAAATACATAAAATAAAAATCCAAGTTTAATTGTACTTAAATTAACCTTACAAGAGTTCCAAAATACAATTTAAAACTACAAAAATATATTTATGTTACAATTGTAGAAACTTTAATTAAGAGATTTGTGTTAGATGCTTTTAAATGAAGAGTTTACAAAGTTATCATGAATCAGCTTTTTTTTTTTTAAGAAAATAAATAACACAGTGCTGCTTTCAATCTAGGGATAAAGGAAATAACCTAAGTATTCAACAAAATCTGATTGACTGACTAAATTGTGCTGTTATCTATAAGGTGGAGAATCATCCATTTAGGAAAACTCTTGTTCCCAAAGAATAGTTGTTGACATGGTAAGAACTTGAGATACAATATTGTGTGAAAATATAAAAACAAACCCATGCAAATGAATAGAACAAATTTGCTTTTGTGTTCATTCATATCCATATAGCAATACCTGTGCCGTTCTCCAGGAATGAGAATAATCAAGAAAATATATACAGCAGAGTGTTAGGATTCTAGGTTTATTTTTTTTCCTGCTTTACTATGCATATCATTTTGAAGTTATAGGAAATTTCATGTCCTTTATAATGAAGAAACAAAAATTAGTTTTAAAATTAAAAATCATTTAAAAATTGTTTTATTACATTTGAGGTAGTCTAAAAGTATGTTGGTTGCATAATTACCAAAAAGCAATCATTAAAATAATGAATTTTTATAAAATAACAAGCTTATTACTTTCTCTTAAACATTTGCAATATTATACATGCATTGTTTGCTCAGAATCAATGGTTTACTTTCATAGCCGCTTCCTCTTGGATATTAAGACAGAATTTCCAAATTATGATGCTTTATGAGGATTTGACTCACTCACAATTAGATTATCTTAGTTTGCTTTATTCAGTTTCCTTTCTTAGTGTCTGTTTTTAGAAACAAAGAAAAATAATTCTTCTCAAAATGAATTGGAACTGAAACAGAAAATGATCCAGAATTAAAACTCTGGACAATGCACGTGGACTGGTGATACATTTAGAACAACAATTATTTTTCTCATTAGTTCAAACAATGCAAATCATATGATACATAGCTACATCTCCCAAACAATAAGAGTTTTCCACAAATCAGTAAATAATCTGTGCAAAGGCAAATAAAGATTTGGACACATTTAGTGTGGGACATTTATGCCTCTTCAAAATTTTATACAGGGCTTTTATTCTACATAGTATAAAAGTTGTTTTGTTCCTTAATTTGATTACCTTACATAGTCCCCCCAAATTTCTGTTTGTTATCTGTCTTCTAAGTAATAAAGAAGCTGGACAAGTCTGCAATAGGGCATACTTTTCTCCCTCATTCATTTTATTTTGAAGTCTCCCTGATTAATAAGATTTATGATGGGGACTTACTCGGTAGGGCTTTATGGATGTTTTATTTTACTGTAATCATTCTAGCCTCCAGTTGTCTCTGTTCTTCCTCATGAATTGAACTTTTTACCTCCAAGAATCCACGCACTCATCTGACCTGCTGGAGTTGCCAAACGCTGTCTAATTGTATCTCTACCTCAAAAGCTGTAATAATTATTTTTCTTTCAAACTTTACTGATTTATTTCAAACTTTACAGCCAGGGAAAAAGCATGGAAAAGGAAACATTTCATGTTGAAGTGAACACGCAGGTCTCATTAATAATGTAAACTAAATGTATAAACAGAAAAAGGTCCAGGTTGTTCACAATTTCTAAATATTTTTTTTTCCTTTCTGTGTCTTTCTAAATTTGAATTGAAATAATATTCTCCATCTTTTAATAAATCTCTGGCTTAAGAGATTTCCAAGAGGACAACACACTTGCAAAAGATGCTCAGAGATATCAATGAAAATGAATTCAAGGTACTAAATTACTTGTGAGGTTTTTATAGCACAATATGTCACAAGTAAATCCACTGAGGACTGCCCTAGATCCTTGGCTTGTCCTGTTCTTCATTCACTCAGATTTTGTGTCCTGTTAAGGACCTGTGTTTATGAAAATGAAGAACAAAAATGTTTACTGTTATATGGAGTATGTTTAGTGGGAATCAGATGATATATGTTGGCAATAACTTGCTAGTTTGATAATAAAAATCTAACCTGTCATCTTTGGCCCAAATATTTGTAAATATTATGCTTTGGGGCTTATTACCATGGCAAGCACAGAGAAAATCCAAAGCAAAGAGGACTTTAACCGGGAGGCTGGGGTGGAAGCCGTCTGATGGCCTTATCACCAATGCAACAATTTCACCAGCATTCTAGTTTATTTGTCTGTTTGCAATGCTTTTTCCATAAAGGATGATTTTGAATTTGCTGATTTGCAGCATCTCTTTACATACGGTCTCTTTTTTTAAAACCTGTTTTTTAAAACCTTTTATGGTAAAAGAGGGGAAAATTTTCCCATCTCTATAAATGTGTCCTTATAGGAATAATATTTCTTCAGAAAATGTACAGTATGTTTAATCCTAAATTAACATAGTTGCTGCAATGTTATTACTTAAACCCAAGGCGCATGTGATTTCTAAAGAAGCAAATTCAGCGTTTAATTAACTCTGAAATCCTCCTGTAAATGGAGCTTACGTGCGTGTAAAGTTCAAGGCAGGATGCATTTGGAGAAGAAAACTGCTTGGAGGGGTTACTGTCCTACAGAAGCCTGCCGGCCCTATCTGAGGCAGGCAGACTCAGCACATGGCTACATGTGCTAAATTAAGGAGTGCGGAGGTTCAACCAGAGTGCACAGATTAAAATTTTCAATAGACCTAAAAATGTCTGGAAGGCATGAATGAGCCTGTCACTTTGCCTCTGTCTCCCCAGCAGATGATGGATTCACTTCATACCCCTAACACAACACGTGAGACAGGCTTGGTTTGGTCCGTTATTTTTCCTGCTCCAGTCATGCTGAAATAGAGGTTGTGGTTAAACAAATCTGCGTTCATGCAGCAAAGCCCTGTGAAACGGAGCTGATTAGGGTCTGACACATCAAATTAGACCGGGGTATAAAGTTGCCTGATGACGCTATTGTTTCAGGAGCCGGGCTGCCTTTGCCATCCTTTCTAGCTACAGAAGTAACTCTGTTTCGTTTTTCATTTAGGGGAAAAGAATTTTTGCTCTTGTGAAATAAATATTGCTGCTTGCTTAAGTATTTTATTTCTAAACACACTCCTGATCTTTTTTTCTCTGTCTCTTAAAATCTGCCTTAAAACCTGGTTTTGCCTGCCAAACACTAGCAAATCATCTAAGAAACACGGGAATTTACAATAGATGGAGAAGTGTTCTAAAGTAATATTTTGAGAGAAATAATAAGGCAAATATGAATAAAGTAAATAAAAAGTATTCACGAAATATCCTAACCTTTTTTTAAATAAAGCCACCTCCATAACTAAGACTATTCTCTCATATTCTGGCACAGCAATATTACCTAGCTTTCAAATTATGAAAAAATTACTAATCATCTTACAAGAGAATGGAGTTGCTTAATTAGAATGATTGTATTTCCTATGCTCTTAGATATGTTTTGGTTGTGTTTTTGTGTCTATATAAATTAACAAACGATATCTACGTGTGTGTAAAACCATCTATATGTATATATATATGTATGTATGTAGACATTCATTTTAATTATAACACACACAAGCATATTTAATGACCAAGAAAGGTCCAGCACATCTATCAGTAATTCACTTATGTTTCTGAGCAGATATTTCTCCAAAAATTTAAATGCATGGATACTGTTATTTACACAAATACACATACTTTCTCTTTTAAACTCTAAAGAACTTTGAAAGTTTATTTTTATGTGGCAATCCTAAAGTTAATACCATTTCAGCAGCTTTATTTTCTTGAGACAACCATTTACCCTAGGGGGATAATATAGAAATATCAGTTAGGAAATCAGAAATAATGGATTTTTAAGACATTAATTAGTTGCATGTACCATCCTTTCCCATCTCAATTTATTAGACTAGAGTTTGGATTACAAAAATGAGTGGCTGTGACATGAGGGAGCAGATTGTAGAAATAAACGATGAAAGCACAGTGTTCCCTGGACCACTCTCCCTCAAAAAGCTCAAAATGGTGTGTTACGATCACAGCTGCATTGATGGCAACGCAGATGCAATACTGTGGCTATACCCGCTGGTCAGAGTGTCGGACCCCAAGTTCTATCTGCCTTTCCAAGGGCAGGTTATAGAAATGTTTGATCTCATACATTTATTTGTCAGATACTTGAATGATGTAATAATGCCAAGCAAAACGTGGCATTTACAATTATTCATAAATGACTATTTTTTCTTGATATCTTTTACAGATTTTAAAGTTCAGACTGTTTGGGGGAAGATTTGTGATTGCTCCCATTTTTTAAAATTTGACTAATATTGAACCAAATATGTGTTTCATGGTTAAGGTTAAGAAAATAATCTAATTGGAAACTTTGGTAAGCAGTGGTTTGGTGGTCATTGCAAAAGGCATAGGTAATGGGACAACTTAATATCAAAAGCAAATTGATCTGTTGTCACAGATGACATGTAACCACAGGGGCTCTGTTTTTCCCCTTATATGTAATACATTACACTACAAAGAAGAATCTAGTGTTTTGTGCTTAAAGATGATATGCACACTCAGTACCACCGATCATCTTTACATGGCATCAGAGGATGGGGGAGAAAAAGTTTGCCTAGTCAGATTTATGGAGACTATGAGTTGAGGCGCCCCACAGAACAGGGTTTAGACAATGTGTTTGCTGAGCTGAAGTTCAGAGAAGGATGCTAGGCATCAGGACTCCTGCTGGATGCCTGATCCACCCCTTGTGATAACTGCATCATCTGGTCCTGTCCAATTCCTCCATCCTGAGAGAAGAGGGCTTTTGTAGAGTCTTGTGTTTGTTTCTTTTTGATACATTTAAAGATTACACATGAGCATGCATATGCAATCTTACCCACCCACAGTTACATCTGTAACTCAGAACTGCAAATTCAACCTCTGACAACAGTGGAAGATTATGGAACACATGTACAATTGTGAAGTCTATTTAGGTTAAACTTTGAGATTACACATAACTGTTGTTTTAAATTAAATCCTGAAATTATTTACTTAAGGTCGTTTTTACTCAATTTGTTAATAAGAACTATTATATTTCCATAGCATATTCCAATTAAAATATGTGTGAATACACTCTTACAAAGAGGAAATCCTTGAGAAATAATCAGTCTATGATATCTTACAAATAAAACATCTGAATATTAAAAATATGAAAGATTACTGTTTTTAACAAGCTGAAATTAAGCAAAAATAAAAATCTTAACAAATGCACAGTCTACCACATAAAAAATCATATTCTGCTCACATCTACTTAAGTTTTATAGCATAATCTTTATGCACTTCAGTTGTACTTAGAAATACTTAAGAAAAATAATTCTTAAATTCAGAACTATTTGCAGTTAATGTAATTCTCTTAAAATAGTTACTCTCGTCATGCTTACTGAATCTAACACAGTTTCTCCAAAAAAAAAATAGATCTAACAATTTTTGTAGATATTTTGCCTCCATATTTTCATGTTATATCATTATGAAAGTTTATTCCATACAGTTAAAAGAAAGATATGTTATCATAACATTAATGAGGGAAACTGAGCTTGTGTTAGCCAGAATACTTACTGTTATATATATTTAAACATACAGCACTTACACACAAGTGGTGAATGAGTAAATCAAGCTAATAAATCATAGAAGTATAATTACAATTAATTAAACTTGCAATAAGACAGTGTTTCTTTCCAGATTTATATATGAATGATTTGAATACGTTTTTCACCCTTTTCTCAGAAAAAAAATCCATGTACATATTGCTTTTAGAGTATAAATCTTTTCATGTTTCCCTAAAGTGGCATGTGTTTGAATGATATTGGGTGATACTTTATGATACTGCTATATGGTTTTCATTATCGGAATGAGAGACATTGAAGTCAATGTGATTTGAAAGAAACAACTCAAATGTGGTGGAAAAGTGTTGCCAATATAGCTATTTTCTTCAGTTCCCCACAAATTCTATTTTTTTTTTTTTTTTTAGAGACAGAGTCTTACTTTGTCGCCCTTGTTAGAATCCTGTGGTGTCATGGCTCACAGCAACCTCTAGCTCTTGATCTTAACCGATTCTCTTGCCTCAGCCTCCCGAGTAGCTGGAACTACAGGTGCCCACTACAATGACCGGCTATAATTTTTGTTGCAATTTGGCCAGGGCCGGGTTCAAACCCGCAGGCCTCAGTATATGGGGCCGGCGCCCTACTCACTGAGCCACAGGTGCTGCCTGTATCTAACTTTTTAAAATATTAGTTTCTCAACACAAAAGAAAAAGATACAAATTTATCTTTGGTTTATGCTGAGTTTGATGGAAGTAAAACTATTGATGTTTTTCAAACTCTTTCTTACACTCGATTGTCTTCTATTTAGATCCACACAAAGGTATTATTTTACTTCACTTTTATTTTTAGAGACGCAAATAACCAAACAAAAACCCTCAAAATATTCATTTGGAAGAGTTAACTTAGGTTCAGCTCCCATAGCACAGTGGTTATGGCACCAGCCGCATGCACTGACGGTGGCAGATTCAAACCTGGCCAGGACCAGCTAAACAACAATGACACCTGCAACAAAAAGCAGCCGGGTGTTGTGACGGGCGCTTGTAGTCCCAGCTACTTGTGAGGCTGAGGCAAGAAAATCACTTAAGCTCAAGAGTTGGAGGTTGCTGTGAGCTGTGACACCAAGGTACTCAATCCCAGGTGACTGAGTGAGACTCTGTCTCCAAATAAAGTAAAATAAAATAAAATAAAATATTCATGGGCAAATAAGGTAACCTCAGGAGGGGGTGAGGAAAAGCCCTGGAGCATTTCTATATTCAGTAAACTGATAAAGTAGAAAAAAATGCCAACAAAGAAATGTGAGTGCATTACCAGTTGCCCTGAGTGCAGTGTCAAGGAAGCTTAGAAATAAAAATGATATAAAAAAGGGAGTGGCATTGCTATTTATGTAACACAATGACAGAATATTGACCTTCACCTTTGAAAAGCCCTAAAAACATAGTCTTTATTGGATCAGGAAAGACGAAGTTTGACCACAGTAGGTTGAAGAAAAACCAGGAGATGGAAAAATAAAGCTGACTGACAACTTTTGGGAGAAGTTTAGCACAAGGAAGGGAAATTACAGTATGAAACGCAGAGGGGAATAGTGCCGAAAACATAGATATTACGGTTAGCGTTTGAACAGTGACCGGATCTCATGTCTGTGGGTGGAGCAGTTGAGAATATGGATAGTGTCGACTGGGAAAGTGGGGATTAGCAGAGGAAGGACGTCTTGACTGAGCTCAGTTATGTTATTTCTGTGTTGAATGTCAAGTTAGGAGAGAGTTGTTGAATATGTGAGGAGAAAGTGTAAGAATGATTGCAGAGACCAAAAAGGTGGTTTAGATATGTGCAGCCTGCAGATATCAGGGCTTCTGAAACCCTGGTATGTTGTCAGCTGTATTGAATTGGTATAGTTTCAAGACTGTCTGTAAATTAGTACAGTCCCCTAACAGTGTGCTAAGGTTTCTTTACTACACATCTTCCATACTTACCTTTTCTCTTTTTGATAGAACCCTTTCCCAGGTATGTGGTGATATCTCACTATGGTTCTAATTTACTTTTTGATGATTATTAGTGAGGTTCAACATATTTTTCATACATTGATTGACCATTTGCATTTCCTCTAGTGAGAAATGTCTATTAGGTCTGTTATCCATTTTCATGAATTTATTTTTTCTTGCTTTTGAGCTGAGTTCCTTTCATGTTTTGAATATTAACCCTTTTCAGATGTACGATACAAAAATATTTTCTCCCATTCTATAGATTGTCTCTTAACTCTGTTGATTGTTTCCTTTGCTATACGAAATGTTTTTATTTTTATGTAATCACATTTGTCTATTGTCCAAGCTTTTTGGTATGTATCTCCCAAAATTATTGCCTACAGCCTATATCATGGAGTTTTTAATCTATGATTTCTCCCAGTAGTTTTAAAGTTTCTGGTTGTCTTTAAAGTCTTCAATCCAATCAGAGTTGATTTTTGTATCTATTGCAAGATAATTCATTTCTAATTTCATTCTTGTGCCTGTGAATATCCAGTGTCTCAAAACCATTTATTGAAGAGGCAGACTATCTTTCTCTGAGATGTGTTCTTGGCAACCTTGATAAAAATCAATTGACTGTACCTATATGCTTTTATGTCTAGACTCTGCATTCTGTCCCACAGGTCTATGTGTCTGCTTTTGTGCTGTTACAATTCTTGTTTTATTATTACAGCTTTGTGACAGATTTTTAATCCAGAAAATGTGATTGTGCTAGCTTTTTTTCCTTTTCCTTAGAATGTTTTTGGTGTTAAGGACCTGTGATGGTTATGTGGCTCCATATGAATTTTTGATTTTTTTTTCATATTACTGTGAAATTTGTCATTGGAATTTTGATAAATATTTCACTAAAACTATGGATTGAATTTATATTGTGGTAATTTTAACAATATTAATTCTTCCAATCCATGAACATATTATGTCTTTTTATTTATGTATGTATTCAATTTCTTTTGTCAATATTTTAAGTGTTCATTGTACAGATATTTTCCCTCATTTAAAATTTTATTTCTAAATAAAAAAAATTATAGGTAAAATTATAAGTATAAAAAAAAGTAAAATTTATTTCTAAATCTTTTACTTTTTAGTAATTATTCTAAATGAGATTGTTTTCTACTTTTAGTTTTTGAGAAGTTAATTGTTAGTATATAGAAACACTACTAACTTCCATATGTCGATTTTATATGCTACAATTTTACTGAATTAATTAAAAAGTTGTACGAGTTTTTTGATGCCATCTTTAAGATTTTCTACCTATAAGATTATTCCCTTTACAAACAGGGACATTTTGACTTCTTCCTTTTCGTTTTGGATACCTTGTATTTCTTTTCTAGCCTAATCGCTCCAACTCGGACTTCCAGTGCTATGTTGGATAGAAGTGCCGACAGTGGTCATTCTCATCCTGTTCCTGCTCTTAGAGGAAAAGAACTCAAGTTGAAACCATTGAGTAGGATGTTAGCTGTGATATTGTCATCTATATCCTGCTATGGTTTGAATCTATGTGTCCTTTCAAACTGGATATGTTGGGATTTAAGTCCCAATGTAATAGTATTAAGAGGAAGGCCTTATAGGAGGTGATGAAATCATGAGGGCACAGCCCTAATAAATGGAATTTGTGTCCTTATGAGTTCACTAGAGCAAACTTGGTTGGTGTTTTCTGCCCTCCAGTCTCCCCTCCGGAAAGGACAAGTATGTGTCACTCTTCCCATGTTAGGATGTAGCAAGGACACCCTCTTGCTGCAAGGAATCTGCTTGTCCTTTATCTTGGACTTCTCAGTCTCCAGAACTGTGACAAGTAAATTTTCTTTTAAATTTTTATTTGTTTTTATTAAATCACAAACACATAGATCATATATACATTAAGCCTTTATGGGGTACAATGTGCTGATTTCATATAGAATTAGGAACGCTTACATCACACTGGTTAATATACACCTATCTCGTTTACTTAATTATTATGTTAAGACATTTATATTCTTTACTAACAGATCTGACATGCACACTTGGATTATGCACCATAGTAATTGCACCTTCCACCCTCTCTTGATCTGACCTCTCCCCTCCTTTCCTACCCTCCCCTCCTCCCTCCTCCATCTGGGGCCATAGTTGTTAACTATTCTTCATATGAAAGTGTGAGTGATTGTAAATTGGTTTCATAATAGTACCGAGTACATTGGATACTTTTCCTTCCATTCTTTTGATACTTTACTAAGAAGGATATGTTCCAGCTCCATCCATGTAAACATAAAAGAGGTAAAGTCTTCATCTCTTTTAAGGCTGCATAATATTCCATGGTGTACATATACCACAATTTATTAGTCAATTAATGGGTCAGTGTTAATCATGTAGTAGGATGTACTTTCTAGGTGTGTGGTGTATTCACATGATGTTTACATAATGAAAAAGTCACCTAATGATGCATTTCTCAGAATGTATCCCATTGTTAAGGATGCATGACTACATATATCTTCACTATATGTGGAAACACACATGTGTATATACACAGGTGCCAAAACATATGTGATATAGTTGGATTTTTCTATCTCAAAATATGATCTGTGTATAATCTATAGAGAACCAAAGTGATACTTTAAAATGTAATCTACATTGATTACTTGTAATTTATTAATTTATTTAATTTAAAGTATGTTAAACTTGGGCTTCTTCATGACTTGGCTATTATGAATTGAGCTGCAATGAACAATCTGGTGCAAATATCTTTGTTTTAAAGTGGTTTTAGGTCTCAGGGATTTAAAAGAAGACTTGCTGTTTGATCCTGCAATTCTTCTAGTAGGTGTATATCTAATTTTCTTTTTTATACCTTACCCAGTCCGAGATTTCGTTTTTATAGCAGCACAAATTAGGAAGTCATGGTCTTTATTTGAAGACTAGTCCTTAGAGATGAAAGCATCATTTAGGAATGACATTGTACGTAATTCACTTAACAACTGTGTATTATTCTATACATACTTATATTGTAACTAACATTCAGTTTATTCAAGCTCACATTATTTTGTGGTAATTAAACATAAATTCAATAGATATATGTATATATTGGAATAGCATGATAATTTTTTATGGGTTGGCTACATTTGTTTATGATTATATGCTCATAAGGTATATTTATTATGGCATGGCTTTATTTTTGTTATATTTCATCAGATTAAATAATTGTAATTAATCCACCATGCTGGTCCTTGGATTGTTCCATGAAAACAATGTTAAAAATAAAAGTAGTTGTATTTATTAAATCTATGTGCTTAATTTTAACCAGCACACTGAGATTAAGGAATGTTGCCTTGCGCTGTTTTAATTAGAATGCTCTCATGTGATCATTGATTATCAACATTATTGTCAGAATATCTAGGAAGTTACGTACCATTATCAATGTGGGGTTTTTTATTAGGAAGTAAATAGACCAATGTGATTGGAAATTTTGATCATTTAAATCAAAGAAAAATAATATTTTAGATTGGAGATATTTTCTCTAAACAGTTGTCAATACATTTGAAGGATGGAGAGTGAATCTATTCATGTCATAATTAGTCTTACTACTTGAGGAATTATATTTATTTCACCACCTAAGTACTTGGACATGTTTGTACATGTCCACAAGAATAAAGACAGAGAGAAAGAAAACATATGGCAAATCTTCTTTCTCTTCAATTAATTTTTTGACGGGCTAGTTCAGTTGAATATTAATATCAGAAATGAGCACACTATTTCAATTAATAAGATGGAATACAAGAAAAATGTGCAGTTACAAAATTTTGAAAAGCTTTGGGCAAATACATGAGACATGATTTCAAATATAATGAAAATTAGCTAAACAATAAAAATAATCGTTCACTTAATTACTTATCAATTTTCAATAATTGGTTACTGTGCAGAAGAAAGTATGTTAAACAATTTACATTTATTAATACATTTAATTTCTACATGTAGAATTTATGAAAAGGTTAATGGTTAATGATGTTACATAGTTTGCTTGCTAAATTGCAAATTTGTTTGTTAACTTGTGAACTTCCAACTAAAACTTGGAACCTAGATGTATTTCATTCAAGTGCCAGAAGAATCTGCACTATCAGATGCTTTATTTTTAAAGGTAAACATTTTTTAAAAAACTTCTGTAATATAAAAGTTCAGGAAACTGTGTTTTATATAATAGATATTTTTGAAGATCCAAATTGTATTAGTGTACTAATACATCCAAGAAATAAAAATAAAATTTAAAAGGTCCCTACTTAAAGAAAAAAATTAATATTTATTTGCTCGTTTATATTTACCTTTTAATTTTTAGCAAACTCTGATCATCAAAGAATGGCTGTCTGAGAATACTGGGTATGAGAAATAAAACTAAATGGGACAGGTATCCCCTAGTCACAGAAAAACTAGAATTCATGCTACATACGTTGGTAGACATGTTCTTTGTACAAGTCAAACAGATTATTGTTCAGCAACTATTGAAGAATAATATTATTATTATATTATTTAAATATAATTATTTATATTAGTATTATCTATTATTAATATATTATCATTCATATAAAAGTAGTAGGTTAAAAAAAGTAGTAGGTTAAACATAGTTCTTATATTATTTTGGTTAGGTAACTACAACAATTTTTTAAACAAGAGTAAAACTGCTTTTGAATCTGAAGCTTAATTATACCACATTTTACACCAGGAAAAAAGTTAAGCACAAAGCACTTTGTATATTATGCAAGACTAACTATGTCTGGAATAACCTAATGTGACGCTTCTTTTTCTTTAGAATTATAGAAATTCAGAAAATATAAGTAGTTGTAAAGTTCACAAAACATTATATATTGTAGCTCACCGATGTGGGTGAATAGACTATATTTTTGAGCGGCAAGAAATAGCTACAAAATTGAATGTCAAAACAAAGTTGGAAGAAAATGTATGATAGATTAAAAATATCCCAGATAACACATTTTATTCAATATAGCATCAATGATAGACAACTTTAAAAATATGTCACCTCGTAAAGCCTCTCTGCAGAAATCATATCTGTCATGTAATTTTGGTTTACAATATATTTGATATAAGTGTTCTGCTTGTTTCAGTTAAAAATCAAAGGAACCTAATAGTTTACAGACTAAATGACAGAATGATGATGATTTCTACGCTGGGCTCCAGGATTCTTTTCTGACACTCAAAAAATTGTTTAAAAATAAAAAGGAGCCAGCTAAAGCGATTACTTTGAATAACATAGGTAATTAAAACTTGTTTTATTGGAATTAAACCTTTCTGCAAAACTGAATTTAGGAAAACCCCTTGTGTTAGACACAGAGAATGCCATTGAAAAGACAGGCCACACCCAGATGCACAATATTTCTCTCCTCTAACCAGCACATTATACTGATGATTTAAGATACTCTACAGGTTATATTTTGTATACTTCTACTTTTTTAATATAGCAAATTGAAACTCAAAAGGGCATAGAGTTGTGTGTCAAAAGCCCCAAAGACCATTTCTCTCTTTCATTCTCTTCACAAGAAAATAGCACGTGGACAGAATTTCAAAAACATACAGCTTTTTGCCTAAGTATAAACTTACTTACAAAATGATTGTGACAGTAAACGGTTAGTTATGTCACACAAGTGCAAAGCGAGGCCTTTCTGTTATTCCTTAAATATAGCTTGAAACAAAGTCCAAAGAGTGAGTAATAAAGGATTCAAGTATCCCCAAAGCAATGTGAAAACTGCATCTTGACAAATATAGTTATGGTGTGAGCATTCTCAGATTTAAAATCAGTTAGGTTGCTGAGGAGGAAAATTTTTAAGGGATACTTACGTAAATACTATGTTGAAATTAGCCCAATAGAAATGATCATTGAATTTCATTGAGTTCTATAAATTTCACAAAATCATGGAAAGAATGTTAACTATAGATTGGAAAGAAGGTTTAGTTTTTTGCAAATGTGCGTTAGTTATCTAAGTTCCACTGTTATGGCTGGAGGTGATCAGAGTAGGGATTGCATATGAGCAATGACCTGGGTATGAAAAATTACTAAAGATTGATTTATTACCTGATGGGCAGACCACAGCCCAGAGAAAAAACTAAAAGCTAGAAAAGACTGGAAGTGAGTGACGGACTCTCGTAATACATGAACCGGCTAAAAGTTCACAAGGAGAAAAAGAAGCAAAGGACATTTATACTATTGAAAACCTTCTGTTTGGAATAAATTAGGCTTTTAATTTTGTTACCCCCTTGTCCTGCCATGAACCCTGTGAAGTGTTAACAGTCTGTTTTATAGAAGAAGTTTCTTAAAGCTGAGAGCATTTGTATAGGTTTTCCGAGTTTCTCCTGCTGGGAAATAGTGAAACAAGAGTCCCAAATTCAAACAAACTGACACAATGTTCTACGGTCAACTGCATTCTTGCAGCACCAAGTGTGGTCTGGGGAACAGGAGTGTCTTCATTTGGGAGCTTATTAGAAGTGAAGGAGCTCGCCCCCCCTCCCCAGAACTGTGGCAGAAGCATCTGCAGTCTAATGGGATCCCCAGGTGATTCCCGTCATGTTATAGTTTGAGAAGGGCTGATCTAAACACTCCAGTGAAGGATGAGTGGAACAGACAACAGGACTCCCAGGGGGAGGGGCAGGCGGAGAGAGTTGATGTAGGAGGTGAGAGTTAATGTCACAAATGCAGAGCACCTGCCCAGGAGAAGCTGAACCAAGTCCAGGCTGCTTATATCAGGCAGAGGAGGAGGATGAAATGGCCTAGACATGGCCAAGCTGTGGCCAATCTAAGAATTTAAAAAAAAAAAAAAAAAATATATATATATATATATATATATATATATATATAGTGCTGTGAACTGTATATGTATATGGATTCACAAAGTTATCCTCAGTTCACAGTGAACTGAGGTTAACTTTGTGAATCCCAGTCCCTAAACCTCACTTTACCTCATGGGTTATTGACCAGGGCCGGACCTCCTACTTCCCCACCTACCACATCAGTTCTTCGGAGAAGGACCTGTTAGCCATAGGAAAACCCAAGGGTGTATTCTGAGCTTTTCAGGCTAATACCGATTTCAAATATTGTGTTATTAAGAGAGATACAATGTCAGAAACGACAGCGTCAGTTTGGGGCACAGATAACATGGGCTATTCTATACATATCAGTGAAATAAAATAACTGGATATACAAAGCTTACATGTTCAAAGTGGCCATTTACTAGACATTTTGATAGCTTTGAGCAGAATGCCTTAACAACCAGCATCATGATGTTACATAAACTCTGTATTAGGACAAAGCAAAGATCTACTGATTGATTTTTAGTTGATAATCCATAGGGTTGTTAATCTTCAAGTGTGGTATGCCTCTTTTTTCGTATTTATTTACATTATTGAATTTTTAAACTTGTGTTGATTCATTTAATGTTTATGGAGTGCCTAATAAGTGTTGTATATTATTTTGAGACATTAGGATTAAACAAATACATGTGATTTGGTTCAGAAACCGGAGACACACAAATAATAAGTAAAACTCAGTGTAGTCAGCTACATTTAAAAACGTGTTAGATTTAATGGACACAAACAGAAAAGCTCAATTAACCTAAAATGAAGTTAAATCTTTCAAAGAAGACAGGTGGGAGGGGGGCTTATCGAGCGGGCATGATGTATACTATGTGGTGGTGGACACACTTCTAAATTGGACATAAGCAGTAGAAAAGTAATTTATGTAACCAAAACATTTGTACCTGTGTAATATTCTTAAATTTAAAAAGACAAAGAACTTATAAGGCTTACACCAAATAACATTAACATCAGTAATGTGGCTCAGGAAACAAAGGCATTAACACTTTTGACAAAATTACAGGTACTTTTAATTAACTATTGAGTAAAATGTGACTTGAAGTTTGCTGAGAAATAAACTTGGATCTGTAGACACATCTGATTTAGATTGAATGTTGTTGTTTACAAGATGGGAAGCCTTTAAAGGAGTCAATTGATCACTATGTCCTTTAGAAAGATTGCATTTAAGATGAATTTAAGCCAAGGAGGTGAGGAGAGATATCATGAGAGCTGAAATTCAGAAAGCAGTATGGTGACTTAATATATTTGGGCATCGAGGTGCGTTGTAGGGGGACCACACCTCTGCCAGTCCCACTAGCTAGACAGCCAGTGTACCTTAGGGCGCCGACCACGCGGGGCTTATTCTCTGGGTAGCTGCTTTAAAAAATAAAAAATATATATATTTTCGCATCAAGTAAGTTACCTGATGTTAATCTACAATATGTTTAGTAGGAGAGTGAAAACTTATAAACAGGTACCAAAATTCCTCCTTGGGGAATAACAAGAGTTGTTTAGAAAAAAAAAAATTAATAAAATACTTGAATGGAAAGCGAGTCGCTGGGGCATGGGTTAAGGGAGAAAATGAACAACGGCTGTCCTGTAGGAAGGGTGAGAGAAGTGGGGGGTGAGAAAGTACAATGAGAAAAGAGGGGGCCAAATGGCAGAACCACAACAAACCACTGGACAGAAAGCTGGCTGAAATTGCACACGTGATTTGGGAGTACAGGAGTCTAATCAAGGCCCATGTCATCACTAAGCCTCTTAATACGTGAAGGCTGATGTCAGAGTTTTTCCATGTGAATTGTATTTACGTACATGTAAACAAAGAAACGAAAACCTGAATTTTGCTAAATTGGTCACTGTAATCGAAAAGTAGAAATGGTGATGAAATAAGTAGCCAAAAATGGACGCTTCCTCAGAGTGTGAATGGAAACTTCAGCCCGTGGTCCAGACCGGGCGTCTGTAAAGGAATGGAAATAGTAAGATGCACCTGCCGCAGAGGCAGGGCGCCATTCAGAACAGTTACAGACCTCTGTGGCAGGTGCTCCAATCTGTGAGGAGGGATCCACAGACAGGCAAGGAGATTAGAAAGGGGTTATTATCTGAGTGTGAACCTTGATTAAGATATTGGTAATTATTTACTTTGAATCACATGGAATTCTGCTGAATAGGGCAACAAAAATATTTGCATTAAAGAATTCCTTTATTTCTCTCTTAAGGCGCCCTTCATGTTCTTGATAGTCTGTGGGTTTATATGGCCAACATAGGATAAAAGCTCAACAGACCAGTTCCTCACTGAGGCTTGGGGTCCGGGTTAGTGTTTCCAGCCCAGAAAGTCAATGTCATCACAGCCCCAATCCTTTTCAGATCTGTTTTCCAGCATCTGAGTCTCCAGTTTCTGGATGAGCTACTGACACTGGAGTTTTCAAGTGAAAACAATATGCAGGCTCATTTTATGGCCTAATGGCTACTGAAAAGAAATAACAATCAAAGGAGAGATAAATATATAGAAAACATCCACCAGACTTATAACTAGTCTGAATTAGCCACTGTTAATTTTGTGACAATTCTTCCACCTAACCCTTGTGCCAATATCTGTGCTCTCCGTACAGACCCAGTTTAACATGTTTTTATTTGTTCTCTTGTCCTGCTTATCTTTTCAGCCCCTCCCACACACTTCACACACATCCCCTCTACAATGAGGGTTAGACAACTAAGACTTTCTAAGGGTGATTTGCTTTCTAAAGTATTTTGCGATGAAAATTTTAGCACATTATTTGAATACGTTAAATTTTATGGCCAAAGAAGTCTGTTATTTATCACATAAATATAACACACACAGAAAGAATGAGAACAGAATTGGTGCAAACAAAAAACGTTTAGTTGTAATTTTTGATACTAAGCTGAAAGTCATGTTGGAGTAGTGATGAAGGACCCCTCAGAGATAAAGCACTGGGATACTGATTATTCTTTTTTCTGTCTGTGTAGGGATCAGCAGTTACTTGATTCCTCTCTGTTTCAGTTTTGTCATTATGAAACAGAGATTTTAAAAATCTCATGAGGTTGTGTGGAAATTAAATTTGTTAATACTTTAAGGCACCTTGAATTATGCCTGGCATAAAAGAGCACACAAAAAATAGCCCTCATTTTTTGTTTCTGACAATTATTGCCGTCCCTATTATTACTATTCCAGTGCTGACTCTCAAACCACGTGTGACCACTCACTGGGCTCACAAGTATTTCTTGAGGACCTCCCACCTGCCCCTGCCCCACATTTGCGTGTCCCTGAGTTGCTCATTGATCTCTTTTATGATGTAAGAAATATATTCAGGTGGTGGGGTGAGGAGGGCGTGTTACCTTTGTCCATGGAGGTTATGGTGGAATGATTGAGGTCCCATGGGAAGATGTCTTAGGGTCAAAATTTCATTTCCTAGGAGAGCGCCTGTGTCAGTTGTAGGAATTCTGCAGTTTCTTTGTTGACCTTGACTTCCCTCTGGAGTTTCCCCACAAGGCCAGGCCTGAGGAGCACCTGCAGAGCCTTTATGAGGGCTGCACGCCTGCCTCCTCTCCTCCCTTCCTGACCGAACTTGGGTGACCTGCAGGGAAGAAAGCAGAATGCTGCCGTGCGCTAGAAAAATCACTTTCTCCATTCTTGAAAACAATAAGGTCAGAGAAGATTTAGCAACCAGACAGCCGTGATGGGTCAACAGATAAGCCCGTCAGCTGCAGTATTCAGGTTGCCTTGTCTAGCAATCCATCTATGACTTTTAATTAGTGTGTTTCAGCCATAATTTACTCTATCTCCAATATTATCATTATATTAAAAACGTACTTATACCTTATCTGAATTTCAGTAAAGATCAGCGTGGGTATTGGTATTATAAGGAGGTCTCAAGTTGTTTGTTTGATTGATTTTTAATGAGACTTCCAAATCTGCAAGTCTTTGGAATCATAATCAAAAGATGTTATTCCTTGTCGCACGGAAGTCATTATTTCTGAACATATGTGGGATGTTGTATGAGGTTGAAAAGTGGTGGTTTCATGGTAAATAGTACTACTGCATGGATTAGCAATCAAAAGGAAAGTTACTCATAAATAATTCATTTTTGGTCTTTCTAATTTTATTTATCGTATCTATTAAAAAGCCTAAAATTTTAAGACAGTAACTTTAAGTGTAGCCTATTGAGGAATTTTGCTTATTCTCTTTGAAATGTGACAGATTTAGAGGTTAAGTTTCTTAAATTTTATGAGATTATGTGATTATTTATTCAATGGGGTTTAGTCATTTGTGTCAACTACAAAAGACACACCTTTTGAAGGAAGCTAATTCACACATTCGCATTAAATATTTAGAGTAAAACTTGACTACATCATAGGGACTTAGAACTATAAATTATAATTTGCTCTCAAATTTATTTTTAAAAGCAAGAAAATAATAAAAGCTCTATGTAGTAAAATATTATCAGTAAAACCTTACATTTTTCTCTATTTATTATTCATTATATATATTAAATATTAGCCAAAAATAGGCTAGTTTCGTCTTTCTCAATAGTTCGTTAATTAAAAATTGCAAAAATTATTATTTTTATATGACTTCAAATTGTTAAGCATTTTATTACTAAATAAAATTCCTCGACTTATAAACACATTCACAGTTATTAATAATATTATCTAATCTACCCAGCGAAAGGTATTAAAAGTCTAGCATACTTTTGGAAAAAATCAGTTTGTTACTTTAATACATATTAAAACTATATATACTCTACTATCATTTGTAGCTAAATAATTTCCACAATATTTGACATTCTTGTAACTATGATTTATGACAATGAGCTTGACATGAAATATAAAATCACTAATGCCTATCTTTTAAGATTACTTATTGACTAAAAGTATTTGGGAAGATGGATAAAATATTAAATTAAGTTTGTCCTGTGATGTCAAATGCAAATGTGTTCCAGTTAAAAGGAAGGCAGAGGTTGTAGGATTTAGGAGAATGCTCCCCAGCCCTTGTGAACGCAGTGTTTAATACACAGTCAGGAAACAGTGCTGCCGGCCCTTGGTCGCTAACCTAGAGACCTCTGGGTGCTGAGCTAGAAAAGATGAAGTCTGATTTTGACTTCATCGTATAAAGAGAATGTCATCCGCACATCAAATTCCACCCAGAGTGAACCCCTGGCATGGTTAATAATTGTAATCTTCACATTTAATCACGGAACACAGTGACAAGCAAACAAAGGTTAGCTAAACTGACAGTTCTGACTGTTTCAGCGGAAGAGAGCTCCACAAGTTTTATTTTTAAACGTGTATGTCCGATTCCAACAACCCTTTTCCAAAAAGCACTTGAAGTTTGTACAAGGGATTCTTAACGCGGAAGAACTGACCATTTTCTTGATCTTTCAGGTGGTAGGAATTATCTGGAAATTTGTTAGATTTATTTCAAAGGTCTGCGTTTCTGATGATGTTTTCCTGGTCGAATTAAGTTGTGGGTTCTTAATTCTGGAATGAAGATCTGGAGATAGAGGGGATTCTTTTGATGAAATTGTTCCCATTCTCTCATCTTCTTTCTTTAAATCTTTTTATTTTTATTTATTTATTTATTTTTGAGAAGAGCCTCAAGCTGTCACCCTGGATAGAGTGTTGTGGCATCACAGCTCATAGCAACCTCCAATTCCTGGGCTCAAGCGAGTCTCTTGCCTCCACCTCCCAAATAGCTGGGACCACAGACACCTGCCGCAATGCCCGGCCATTTTTTGGTTGCAGCCATCATTGTTGTTTGGTGGGCCCAGGCTGGATTCGAACCCGCCAGCTCAGGTGTACATGGCTGGCGCCTTAGCCCATTGAGCCACAGGCGCCAAGCCTCTTTAAATCTTTTTAAATGTTTAAAAAAAATAATCTAATTGTAACATATACCATTTTCTCACAGAAAACACAACCAAATCACCTGTAATCTAATTAAATGGATAAAAGACCTTAGAACATGTTTTATAATAATATACATTTAGAAATTCTTGAAATGACAGTAATTTAAAGGTTTTATAATTTTATTCAAACACACCACAAAAATAAAATATTTGTTATATCTTTAAGTAGTCAGGACAAAATGTACAAGGGTTCTTCTTTTTTTAATTTATGGCAAGTTTTTATTTAACAAGTAATGTATGCTATTATATACAAATAATATATGCTTTGTTTTTTAATAATTTTGGTACCTTTTCCAATACAATGTTTTTTCATTATTAGGTAGGATATACAGTAAAATATATTAAAATATTGATAAATTACATGTTGCTTGGAATTTATTAACTACGTAAGATTTTGCTTCTTTTCATGAAATACATGTTAAGAATTACCTTGTAAACATCTCTTTTGTGGTACTTACCCCATTCTTGTTTTAAGGTAGTTTTGTTCAGTTACTTGGTATTATTATTTTTCTGAAGAATGAATTTCCATTTTTTAGTGAGCCTGTCAATATTTCTTTGCATCTATGTGTGTCTTGTGTTTAACTTTATTTAATGATGCCAATGCTTGTTTAATTTTCATTTTCTCATTTTTGAAGGAGAATTATTTCAATGAATCTGAAATTACAAATGTTACAGGAATCTCATGATTTTGTATTTCTATTTTTGAAAAAGAAAATAAAACACATCATCAAAATAACCTCTTCCACCCTTTCCAAAATAAGAGAGACAGATCTAAAATCTAAGAACATATGCAGGTGCATGTCAGGGTTTTGTGGAGTCTGCTGTGAATACAATTCGGGGTCCTTTTTAAGAAACATGATACAGACTCTTGAAAAAAAATGTGAGCATGAGCAGAGAGGGAAACAAGAACTTAGAACAAATAGTAAATGATGACTACATAAAATTACAGAACTGAGAAAAACAGTACATTTATTAATTGATTGTCTGGTAAACTCCATAAATAGTTTCTTAATTTCTTGCCACGTGTACTTTGATCACACTTCAAATAGAAAAATAATATTTATAGTATTTTCTACTGAGATAAGAAAAAGATTTGTGTAGTTATCTTAGTCCTACTAATTAAAATTTGATTTTCATTATTGATAGTTTAGAAAAATTCCTTTCTGCTTCACAATTATAGAGTTTTTAGCCTATTTGGGGAAATCTGAGCCAGTTGTCTCATATATGAGCTGTTATAAAAGAAAAGTTATGCTGTGCAAACTCAGAAGTTCTGAGAAATTCTATTTTACACAGTATTCATCAAAGAAAAAATTGAACGAGAGATAAATTTAAGTTCGTAGATGTTCACAAAAATTTTTCTTTCTTTTACATAAAGACAACATGATCTGGAATCAGGAAATATTTGAGGCTCTTTTGTCATTAGTGGTACCTTTCCACAGTTTATTCTTACACAATACATAGATTTCTTTTTACAAAATTATAATCTTACATTCTGCCCCTTTCCCATGAACTCATGTGCACGCACAGCCTCTCTCACACACTCCTTATATTTAAAATGTTAGAGGTAATAAGTGACCATAGTCAGTGGATAATCTGTCTCCATCACATTCCCCCTTTTTCATTTTAAGAAATGGTTTGTAAATAGAGATTTTTAAAATCAGTGCCAGCTTCAATCCTTCAGATTTTATTATGTCTAATTCGGCCAAGAAAGGATTCATTAACTCAACTAATAATTCCCAGCAAGAACTAAGACATCGACAAACAACCCTACCTTCTTTCCCCAAATCTAGACTCGGCCAACAGGCAGCAACTGGGATGGGCCATGGCAAGATGCAGTCTTCATTTAAGAAAATGGACATAATCTCAGCACAGAGCAACCCCTGGCAATTCCTTTTTAAATGTCAAATTAAATTATACGCCTATTGTTTTCACATTTGTGAAGTAGGAGTTTTAGTATGTATGTTATTCATTGATTGTAGAGATGTATGTGGAAATCATCAGTAATGCGGATTTTTATCTTGACAATCTCCCACAAAAATTGCTGCTATCCTTGTATATTACACCTATGTATTAAAAAAATCAATGAAGTAAAACTTACAAAGCATAACACGTGCAATGCCAACGAGACAACAGAGTTTCACTCCATCATTTGTAATATGAAATATGTGAGTTTTTTAAACCCACAAATCAATGCTCTGCTCTACACACTTTCTCTGACATTCCTGATTTTTTTCTGAGAAAGGTAAATATTATGTAAGTTATTTACAGCTAGGATAACTTTACCTTATTTTGTAAATATTTGAAATTGGTGTAACAAACATTTCCTGTTTGCCATTTAGATTACCAAACATCCCGACTATAATCAGGTATCTATTTATCCATTTGGTGAATTATTTTGGCCAATGTCACAGAAGCTTATTAGATATTTTAAGGAGAAGTGTACATTCTAAGTAGTTCTGAAGTTATTATTATTATTTTTAAATTTTTTATTTTTTTATTTTTTATTTTTTTCATTTTTTTTTTTTGGCCAGGGCTGGGTTTGAACCTACCACTACCGGCATATGGAACCTGCGCCCTACTCCTTTGAGCCACAAGTGCTGCCCTCTGAAGTTATTTTTAATGCAACTTCGCATCTTTTATGTTTACCTGGACGGAACTAGAGCATATTTTTCTTAGTAAAGTATCTCAAGAACAGAAAAAAAATGTATACAACGTGTTCAATACTACTATGATATCAAGAATATAATCACCTACACATTCATAGAAATGGTAAAACATGACTATAGTCCAGAAAGAAGGAGAGAAGAGAAAGGAGAGAGGAGGGTAGGGGGGAAGCCAGGAGGTGGGAGGGTATTTGGGGGGACCTAACCTAATGTGCATAATTAAGAATAGAGTATAAATGTCTTACCACAACAAAAAGTTAGCAGGAGATGGTTATGTTAATCCGTTAGAGGTAAGCATTCCACAGTGTGTATCAAATCAGCACATTGTACCTCATAAATGCATTAATGTACACAGTTTTGACTTAGTAAAGAATTAAAAAAATAAAATAAATAACATAATAATAAATAAAAGAAGAAAATCGTAGGAGTGTCAGTGATGATTCTGCATGTAAACAAAGATGCCAGGAACTGAGTGAGATAAGCTAACTTTAACCTGTTTTCAAGGTTATGTACCACATAGGCTGAGCTGTCAAGATTTTATTAAAGGGGAAAAGAAATGAGAAAAACAGATGATGCTGTATTTTAAGCCTGAAATGATAGAGTGATCATGACAAAAGAGATTAGAGGTGTTGTTTATTCTCTGATCATCGATTCTGGCCTGTAGACACTTAAACCAATGCAACAAACAAGCTGAGGATGAATGAAGAGCCCAAGAAACTTTTTCAATTTTATAGCCACAGAAGCAGGACACAGTGACTTATAATCCTGAAACATCTGCTGTCTATCCACGACAGGAGAGGAGACATTGAGGGATAGACTGATCGACTTTCTAGACTAACTCAGAACCAAAGACTGTGAAGGACGCTGAGACTCAACAGAAACAAACAAATGTGAGCGTGAAACAGACTTCCAGGGTGTGTGTTCGTGGGTCTGTCTTGCAGGAAAAACAAACAAAAACAAAAGCAAAGAAACATATCCTACTCTGTCTTAGTGAAAGGAATTAAAACCAAAATTTAGCTGACATGGCACAGGAGTGCTAATGACAAAGGATTTTAGAAGAGTAAGTTAGCCTGAATATTATTTTTGTGTTTGCTTTGTTTTTTTTTTTTTTGTTGTTGTTGTTGTTGTTTTGTTTTTAGTTTTTAAAATAGGGTTAATGCCACATAAAGGTCCTATTCATGTTAAATAAAGCCTGGCTCTATGTGACAATCTCTTCAAACTTATCCAATACAAGTGGCAGATAGGCGAGCCCCCCAGAGGGGTATGTGCGGGGGAGAGGAAGTGTCGGATTCGCTCTCTTCTCCATCTTCATTACTCTGGGCTTCTCACAGAGTGAGCGCCACAGCTCTCTGGTCACATTATCTTGATGATACACGTTTTCACTTTCCATGCTGATTTTAGACCCTAACCCAATGTAAGCGAGTCAATGTCATGTGGATTTCACCTGAGACTGGATGTGAAGTGAAGTATAAGAGAGAAAGGATGTCCTCGGGGTATTACTGGGGGGGCTTTCTCAGTAAACTGCAAGTCTCTGGTGAAAAAAATCCTTCCTCAGGATAATGTCCAAGGGAATTTAGGACCCAAAGTACAAATGTAAACAACTCTGTAAGACCCTACTGGATAAGTATCAGTTAACCCTATTCTACGGAGTTAAACATAAACAGGCTGGTTTATTTGATACAAAAACGTGATGAGGAAACCAGTATTTTCTTTCTCTTCTTTTTTTTTTCTTTTTTCTTTTTAGACAGATTCTCGCCTTGTTGCCCTCAGTAGAGTGCGGTGGCCTCATAGCTCACAGCAACCTTCAACCCTTGGACTCAATTGATTCTCTTGCCTCAGGCTCCCAACTACCTGGGACTACAAGTGCCCACCACGATGCCTGGCTATTTTTAGAGTGGAGGTCTCACTCTAGTTCAAGCTGATCTTGAACCTGTTCCCTCAGGCACTCCAGCCTCCCAGAGTATTAGGATTACAGGCGTGGGCCACCACACCGGGCCCACCATTTTCCTTATAGTGTGTACAGTGCTCATGGGAATTTTCATATTGATGTGGTCACAAGCTCTGAAAAGTGTTTGCTTCTCCAATTCTCCCTCAGTAAACTTGAAGGGCATCATACAGTAGGAAAGGGTTACAAATGTCTGTATAAACCCAGAGTATTATTTTTTGCCATGCTATTTGCTATCATGCAGAGCGCCTTTTCCTACATTCCTCAATTTGACCTCAAAATTCACTTACATAACATAGTCACAGATATAGCATCCTGTGTCATCACTTACTTCATGTGAGCTGCACTTCAAAACACCTTAGAGAGTCACTTCACGTAACGATAGTGGAAGGCAAGCTAAAGCAAAACTAAGGCAAAATTTAAACTGCAAATAAAAGATTTTGTATGAGTTTAGCTGATAAAGCGAATAAAGCAAAGGAAAATTTCCCCAAAGGAAAACCAGAAACTACTGAGAAACAGATTCCCTTACTTGTTTTCTTCCTCATTTCTTCAGTATTTATAGCTACCGACACATAAAATGATACCTGCGTGTTTAATACACACTTTGCAAATAAGTTCACCATTTCAGGGTTTCCAAGAAAGACAGAATTCATGACCCATTCTTCGTTTCAGCTGCCACTAACTTGTTAGGAATTAGAAATCACTTCCTGGTTCTTCTTAACCTGCCGATTTATGCAAACAACAGAAGCCCAAATGCCTCCTTAAAAGAGGACTAAAGTTTTAATCACAAAGCGGCACTTAAGACATTACTGCTTATACTTTGAAATATTTATAATACGAAATATGTCACTTTAGAAAGAAAATGTCTAGATCAACAATTACAGGCCCACGGGAGAGAAAAGCATAAATTAAAGTGAAGGAAAGGTAGGAGGATGGGTGAGCTGCCCCCTACTGGGGACAATGTAAGTATGCACAGCACAGCCCCTGGGCGAAGAGCTCAACTTTACCTAACAGATGCAAACACTGTAACCTGATCATTTGCACCCTCAAATCAACCTGAACAAAACTGAGGAAAATAAGGTCACCAGACAATGGGCCATGGCATAGCGATCTGAAAAGAAGGCTTCCCTGTCAACATTACTGATATCTTCAAAATACTTAGGAGTTCTCTAGTACTTCTAGAGGACACTGGGATGGGAAGAATAATCTCTGAACATTTTTGAGTCATTTATCAATCCATGTCCATAAACAAAGTTTACTGGACAGTTAGCTTTACTACTCCCATTTTTAGAGATGCAAAACCTTAAAATAAGAAAATACTTGGCAAACATCTGGATGAGCTGGTAAGTAGTTACTGGACAGCCTAATACGAAAGTCCGTGTGTTAAATCCCCCTGGTGTCTTCTTATTCAACGGGAAACAATGCAACTGGATTGCATTCGCTGCCGACCCAGACTTGTCCTACCGAATCTCCATTTTCTTTCTTGGCGAACACACTTCAAACTTAGAGCCTTAAAAACAAAGCAGGCTGA
>CAUYRH010054123.1:0-22254 GCA_963574655.1 Perodicticus potto | reverse complement strand
ACAAGTGTGATCCCACCATTTACCCTCTTTCCACCTACCTCCTCCCCTCCCCTCCCTTGCCCCTTTCCCCATAGTCTTGTGCTATAATTGGGTTATAACCTTCATATGAAAGCTATAAATTAGCCTCATAGTAGGGCTGAGTACATTGGATACTTTTTCTTCCTTTCTTGAGATACTTTGCTAAGAAGAATGTGTTCCAGCTCCATCCATGCAAACATGAAGGAGCTAAAGTCAAGATTAGCCCACATAACAAAATCCCCAAACCAGAGATTTTGGTGTGGATGTGGAGAAAAGGGAACACTTCTACATTGCTGGTGGGAATGCAAACTAATACGTTCCTTTTGGAAAGACGTTTGGAGAATACTCAGAGATCTAAAACTAGACCTGCCATTTGATCCTATTATTCCTTTACTTGGTATATACCCAGAAGACCAAAAATCACATTATAACAAAGATACCTGTACCAGAATGTTTATTGCAGCCCAATTCATAATTGCTAAGTCATGGACGAAGCCCAAGTGCCCATCGATCCACGAATGGATTAATGAATTGTAGTACATGTATACCATGGAATATTATGCAGTCTTTCACCATTTTTATTAGACACAGTACTTAAGGTCTTATCCAGAGCAATCAAGCAAGAGAAACAAAGCACATCCCAATTGGAAAAGTAGAAATCAAATTACCTTTGTTATTGATATGATTTTATACTTAGAAAACACTAAAGACTCCAATAGACTCCTGTGTTTGATACATAAATGAATTCATTTGTATCCTGACGCTAAAGTTTCAGGGAACAAAAATCAGCATGCACAAATCCATGATATTTATATGTACTGATAATGACCAAGCAGAGAGTCAAATATCTCAGTTCCATTTACATGGCTATAATACCTAGAAATAGACTTAACCAAGGAGGTAAGTGATTTCCACAAGTAAAACCATAAAACTTTGATGAAATAAATAAGAGATTACATAAGCAAATGCAAGAATATCCTATGTTCATAGATTAGAAGAATCATTATTGTTAAAATGAACACACTTTCCAAAGAAAGATGCAGATTCAAGGCAATTCCTATCAAAATACTAATGTCATTTCTCAAAAAATATGAAAAAAATACTTAAATTTATTTGGCAAAAGAAAAGAAAAGCCCAAATAGTCAAAGAAATCCTAAGCAAAAAGAACAAAACTAAAGGCATTACATTAGTAGACTTCAAATTATACCATAAGGCTATAGTAATAAAATGCATGGTACTCATACAAAAACTGACACATAGATCAGTGAAATTACTCAACCGAACAGTAGATAGTATATATATAGTCTGACAGTTAAGTTCACAAACTCTTCCTAGTAAAAGTGTTACATATCTGAATACTATGGTGGTCACCAGATGGCCAATAGGAGAACTATTAAGCAATGAGATATGTAGCAATCTTCCTAGGATTAGTTCACAAACTTCATTGTCCAATCTCATACACTGTGGAATACTCCCCATAAGAAAGAATGAAATCACATCTTTTGCAGCAACTTGGATGGCACTGGAGGCCATTATCTTAAGTGAAATCACTCAGGAAGTCAAATATTGTATGTTTTCACTTATAAATGTAACTAAAGAATCAGTACATGTGACACTGAAACAATTCCTAAAGAATGAGTACACAGCACTAAAACAGGTGTTGGAGACTCCACGGGGCGGGAGTGTGGGAGTGTTGTAGGAGGAGAAAGTACCTCTTGGATACCATGCACACAAATCAGGTGAGAGTCACAGTAAAAACCCAGAGTTCACCACCATTAACTACACTCGTGTCATAAATCTACATATGTGCTTCATAAATCTATGTAAATTAAAATATACATGTAAATTATGTGCTAGAGGTACTCATTTTCTATGGCTCAGAACTTCCTCACAGACCTTTGATGTGAAAGAGCTAAAATGCATCCTAAGTTCATACAGGTATTTCTAACTCAAATTCAGGACACGTGGTCTTTACTCAGCCTCAGTGATGTCACCACTTTTCATTTTATGCTGATCTTCAGGGACACCAACAAAATTACTCATTCTTTATTCCATAACACATACACTACATTCTCAAAATCACAATGCAAATATCATGTTCAACATTATGATTAAGAAAATAAAATAGTTAAGGGGTACATTTCTTTCATTTTGCATTTCTCCTTTTCCTTATGGTATAATCCACTAGTTCAATAGTGATATTACTGTTCTTCACATACTTCGAGATGATTCCTTTTTGTTTACTGATGTCACTGACTCGATACACACTTAGGGTGTCTTTCTTTCATTTTCAATTTCTTGGGATACTATTTTATTTTACAATTACCTAAAATATTGATGCGTTTACAAAGTCAAATCTATAAAACATATTCAGCGAATTCTAGCTTCTATTTCTATACCCTCTACCTTTTTCCTTCTTGCTCACAAAGGTAAACTTGTTTTATTTTATCCTTTATGCTTCCATTGTTTTGCTTGTGAACATAAACATGTCGTGTGAGTGTGTGAATGTGTGTATGCTGTGTAAACTATATATTTTTCTCTACTTCATTTTCTTCTGCCTTATAGTCAAGAAGTCACTCACAATAAACTTTCAGAGGCATTCCACATACCTTTTGATAGCTTAAAGTCATCTATAATCTTTCCTTAGAACTACCATAATTTATTCAATTAGTTGCATCTTTTGCTGTTACAGGTACGTTCTCTGTGCACACATTCCTTGTGCATCTGCCTTGCGGTAAATAGATTCTCAGAATGTGACTTATTTGGATAAAAGGATAAATGCTTATGTAAGCCTGATAGATATTGCCATATTCCATCCCATAGGTGTATCAATTTGCATTTCCCCAGGCATTATTTACTTATGGTCTCAGGAACAAAGTATATTATCAACTTTTGCATTTTTCCAATGTGTTAGGCAAGAGATGATATATCACTGCATTTTCAAATTTCTATTTATCTCATTATGTCTCAGTTTGAGAATCATTTGATATGATTAAAGGGAAAGTGGTGTTTCTTTTTCTGTAAAATGCATGTTCATATTTCTAACCCATAAAACTTTTCTATAAAAGTGTTGATATTATTTTTATGATAGCCTTCTCTCTTTTTAGAAGATTACTTTGTATATTAAACATATCAACCCTTCCTTAGTGATGTAATTCATAAATCACATTGGAGTTTCATTGCCACATTAAAGTCACCATTATCCATGATACACAAGAGAAAAGAAAGAAACTTTAATGAAAGCCCATTTCCCCAGCACAATCTAAGCTAGGGTTCAAAAGTAAGAAGGTATAAATTTAATGCTGTAGACTTTATAGTTATTTACACTTGTAAAGCAAGACATATGCAGTCTGCCAAGTAAATGAACAGAAATTCCAAAGGGAGAATCCAAATTACTGCAGTTTATATTTTTATGAGATTCTTGAAAAAGAGAACATAATGTTTTTCAGCTCTCCCGCCCCCACCTTTCCATTGAAAGATAAAATTTTATGGAAGGGAGAATCATAGGCGAAGCGATAAAGTGCTTGCAAGAAGAACAAATAACTAAAAAAATACATAGATAAAAGAATCATAGGTATGTCAATGACCTGTGTAATAGCAATGTAGAAAAGTAGGACATCTCAGTGAAACACTGTTTGTGCTTATGCAAATAGTGATAAGTGCACCAGAGTTTCCACCCTCATTAATACAGATAGGCTTTTAAAACTTTGATATTTTGAGTGAAAACTGGGAAGACAAAGCCCTATTATGTGTAAAATTGGGGTGCTGAAAAGAACTTGCTTTTGTTTCATTGCTCTTAATATTTGTAAAAAAACATTACTTCTTGTTTACCAGCAATTAGAAAAAGGAGGGATGAGTTGGGGGGGGAGGATACAAATAGTGGAAAGGAAACCAGCATTCTTTGTTAGCCTAGATAATATTACAGATAAAATCAAATGCTATTTGGGATTGGAAATGGGAGCCCTTTCCCAAATGTAATGTGTTTTTTTAATGGAAGATTATTCCACTCTGTGATGGACGGAATGTCAGACCTTGTCAAGTGCTTCAGATTGCATTTTCCTATAAATGCTGGATACCACTGTATACAAATACATGGAGGATATAAATCAGAGAAAGATGGATTTTTTTTTCCGAAAGAGAACTTGAAATCTTCTGCTCCAATCTCCTAATTGCCAGCCAAAAATAAATAAATAAATAAACGAGCTAGCCCAGTGGGTTACATTAGGTGGCCCTAGGCACAATGCTATTTATTGTAATAGCAAAGATATAATTCAACTCTTTTAGCTCCACTATCTTATGATTTCCTCTACCAAGTTGCTTCTCCTGAGTAATGTCAATTATAATCAGAAAACATAGATGGTAGAATCACCTTCTGTCTCAAACCATTACATGTCAGATAATATCAGTATATTCAATGTGGACTATCAATAGTTTTGTATTCAACCTTGAAATTAAGTAATACAAGCTCCTGCATTTTACTGGTGGGGCCTAGAAGAATAAATTATTAATAAATAGTCCTTATCAGATCTAGAATTAAAAGCCTAAGCTGGACAACTCCAAGTCACCACCCTACCTATAACCTCATCTGTGTAATCTTGAGACTCAAGGACAGCAGAGGAACGGACATGTACAAAAGTGGTGACCATCGCAATCCTAAGACATCCCTGAACAAAGGAACTCCACCACTGGGCGATCTGATGTGAGCTGTCACAGCGTGTGCCTACAGAGGTCCCCTTGTTCATCCGTCTTCATTAGTAGTTCTGAACACGTAAAAATAATTGTGAGAAATGCCACAGCTAACTTAAAAGACAGAGAACTAAATAAAAGCTTTTCATGAATCAAGGCTTCAAAAGCATCACTTTGATGGCTTGTTAGTGGGTCTGTGTATGAAGGTGACATACACGTTTCAAGTTGCTTTCACATTTTTGTAGATGTTCATGCATCTGACGCTACGTGCTAGGTGCCCCCTTCAAGACAAATGGTCTTATCACAATTCTTAAACAGTGCAGAATTCAATTGGTCCATTACCTGTGTCCCCAGTTTTACTTTACCAGAAACATTTCCCCAACCCCACCACAAACAAATACCTGTGAAGTAACTATATTAGCTAAGCTGGGCTAGGATCAGAAGCCAAATTCTACTGTTGCGTGCATCAGCTGTTTCGCTTATAAAATATGGTTAGGACGGTGAGTAGAAAAATATTGATTGTGGCTAAATATTTCAATTTGATGTGGGTTGTGGTAAACTTTTTGTAATGATTTTATATCCCATGATAATGCAATATATTGAGTAGGCCTGGGATCACAAATTGGGAAGATAATTTCCAACTTAAAGGCGAAAGGACTTAACTTAATGGTGGAAGATAATTTCCAACTTAATGGTGAAAGGACTGAATGAAATAATTTATTCAATAGATATCAATCACAGATTTGTGTGTGTAAGAGTTCAGATAGCTACTGGGGACACAGAAGTTAGGTGGATCTTGCCCCCTCCTTTATTAACTTTACATTTTAACACATATAATGAGACAATAAAATATACATTACAGAGTTAATTGTTTAATTTTATAACTAGCATGAAGAAGATAATATATAGTGGAATGATTATACAACAAGAAAATATTAAGAACCTGGGATTAGGAAAAGCTTTGCAGAGATGTAACTTCAACTTGAGACATGAAGGTGAGAGTTCTGGGGTCAGGAAAGGGGGTTGGGGGAAAACCATTCCACCATTACACCTAAGAAATAGCATATGTCAAGGCACAGAAGTAAAAAGAAATGTATTTATTTGGTGACTTGGAAGAAAACCAATCTTCCTGAGGTAGAGAGAGTGAAGACAACTGTGAGTTGAGGAGAGGGTGAAATGATGGGCAGGCTGAAGGGCATCCCTGACATGCCAGCTGCACGGAGTCTGCTCAGTAGATAGGAACCTTACAATAATCAGTACACATAGCCAAGATGCTCCTGTTTCACAGATATACAGGAAAGTAACGAGGACTGAACATCTATGGTGTCCATGAAATGACACAAATGACCACTGTGTGTCTCCATGTCTAGTCAGACAAATAGAAATAAAACAGTCTCAGTACTTCAAGCAGGAGAATTGCAACGCAGATAGTTAGTGACGCGGTAATAGAAGACCCGAGAGAGCAAAGACAGACCTCCGAACGATCCAAAGAGGAAATGTTTGTTGCTAAAAATGAAGGAACCAGGAGAGGACACAGCGTTGTAGAAATCCAGGAACCAGGATTAGTTGGCAGAACCTGGACTACCATGTAGCCATTCCTGGGACATGGTAGAGGTCATAGGATCTTTTCTACAGAAGACACAGGCAGAGAGATAGAGAAGGAAAAATATTCCTCCCTCCATGAACCTTCCTTCAGACTTCAAATCTCTCACGGGAGCCTCCCCTTGGCTGAACTTCACAAGTCAGCTGGCAAGGCATCCTGGGAAATACAGCTCTGTCCCACAGGTGAGAAAGCCAGGTTATGGAGCAAGAGCAGACCAGCAAAGCATCTCTACAAAATCCTTTTTCTGAGAGTAGCAGGATGCTAATTCTCTCTCCTGCTTTACAAAGAGCTACATCTACACTTCACAGGGTGAACTAAATCTCTATAGCATTTACGTAAACACATGCTGTATTAAACAGGTAAAATCTCTGATTCTAACACAATGATATATAAATGTTACACACAATGCAATGATATATGTGTTAGAAACCATACTAAACAATCTCTTAGACATCTCCTAATTAAAATGTATATTTCTAGGATTTTGTTTTAACTTATTTTTTTGTTTCTAAACCATACATTTGGAAAGCTCAGAAAAGTAACAAAAAGAAAAAATACATTGGTCATAGTCCCACTCTTCCTGGATAGATACCATTAACATATTGATTGGAAATCAAAAATTTACATACTTTTAACTACTTGGATAGAATGATAAAATTATATTGGGTTAGTAGGATCAATTTTCCTGGGGTGTGAGTTTGAATTATACCACCCTATGGGAATGCAATCTCCATGAACACTAGGGTCAATACCCAAAATGTGTATTTCAGTATTGGAACGTGTTTTTGGTTCATTAAATGTCAAAAACAACGTAATTATAGTTATATAAATTGAAAAACAGAAAACTTTGTTTTTTGTGAAAATCAAGGTGATTTCTGATAGATAAGTGAAATTTTTTTATTTCATTCATGCTGTAAGAAGACAAATAAAACAAACAAAAGCTCTTAACACATCTTGGGACTAAGCCAAGACCTGCTTAATTTTTGTAATTAATCAATATGGTAATTATTCAAAGAATAATCCTAATGAATGTGAGGATCTCATACACTTTCCAATCCTTTTACACTCATTTTATTTACTAATTTTATCTATCTGGGAAAATAGTCAGAATAATGTTATATTTATATTAATGTGGTAGGAAAAAACAGTGTAGTTTTTCTAAATTGGCATTATTAGTTTTTGGTTGTTTTAATAACTTTTCCCCCCTTAGGGCTTTAGATTATAAACACTTAAAATAAATGATTTCAGATCAATTTTGAAAATGGGCACTATGACCAAAAGTTTTTGCTACTTAAAAAGGAAAATAAAAAAACTTGCTGAGGGCTAGGCTTTCTTTTTAGCTAAGTGAGAAAACATTTCACAGAGTATTTACTGAAAACAGTCAATAAGTCCCCAGCAGGTATAATTCAATAGGTATATCAAGTCAAAAGGACACTATTACTCAGAAGTCAATATGTTTTACTAAACATATGGAGAATTTGCATTAAAACAAGCACTGGCATTTCCAATCCAAGATTTTTCCCCCACTTTGGTAGGATAATAACATATAGAAACTTGAGCAAAATCATGTGTCTAAATCATTCAGTGGCATTATATTTAGCCACCTTTCAGGAAAATATTTTATTTACTCCAAAAAGCATCCTCAGATCCATCCCCTCAAGCAGATACTTCAGAGCATCCGTTTTCTTTCTTCTCCCCTTTCCTTTCAGGGGCCACGGCAAAGACAACAGTTATGAGCACAGACTTCAGAACCACGTACCTGACTCCTGTGTTCCACCGTAGCAGTTATTAGTTCTGTGATCTTGGTGAAATTTTGCACCTTCTTTGAGCTCAACTCTCTCCTCTTCTGCCTCCTCCCCTAGCACTGACCACTCAAAAAAGTCTAAAATATACATTTTTATTAACTAAATATTTTCGGATGTGGTCCTCTTTATGAGAAGGAAATATCTGATAGCTGAGGCACAAAAGTATCCCTTTCCTCACACAGGTGGATGTGGACCCGCCTCTACACAACCTCATTTGACTTCCTGTCTCACTGGCAGGTGCCTGAAATTAGATGTCTCTCCTGGCAGCTGTCTGCAAGACAGGGGCTGGATGGGAGGGTCATTACATAACCATGGCGTTAAAGAAGCTTTTAAGAACAAAAAACCTGACGGGTCAGTCGGGAATTTGACATCAAGAAAATTAATAATTTCTATCACATTCCTTTGTTATTAGATCTTATTATTATTTAATCTGACATAACTCATCTTCATTTAATAGATCGGAGGATCACTGCCTTTGTTATTTGGAGATGGAAAGAGAGACGAAGCGTAATCCCCAGGCTAGGCAATATTCTGCGTTACTCCAGAGACAGATGCCATTTCAAATGAGTGTTAGTACCCAACGGGCGCAGGACCCCTTCCAGACGGCAACACACTCAGACAGAAGCAGAGCATCAGTGAGTGAGCAGAGCATGCTGTGCTCCTGAACAGCGATGGTCAAGAAGGGGCGTAGGGAACTCATGGTTGCAAAGATCAAGAATTAACTTCATGGAGGTCGTTGACCTGGATTCTAGCAAAGTACAATGAGATCCTAAAGGCAGAGATAGAGGAAAGTAATATTCTACCAACCAGTATCAAGGATGTGGGTGTACTCCGGTGGTGTTTGTGGGAATGCCAGACAATACCATGTCACTTTGTTTAAGTAATTAAGAAAACAGTAGTTCGTAAAGCTAAACAAATAGTTTTGGCAGGAAAACAAAATCTAAAAGGGTTTGATGAAGCACTAGAATGTACTGTAAAATGGTAGAATGACAGACCCTGGATTGCTTGTTTTTCTGTGCTTGATTCAAAATTTATTTATATATATATGTATATATATATGAATATATATATGTATATACACACACATGGACACACAGTACAACCTTCATAAACTGAATTATTTGAGGAGAAAAACCTTGGTAATAGTCTAAAGAATTGTTTGAAGAAAGGAGAAAAGAAAAAATATATTGATTTTGGGACTGTTAAACTATTTTAACTACTATCGTACAAGACATTCAAAGGCACTTTAATCCCATAGAAAATTGCTAAGTATTGCAGGGTGGAAAATAAAAGTTTCTGTAGTCATAGATCTTTTTTTCCCCCTGCCAATCCAGAGCTAAATACAGCAAAACAGATTTCATGGTTGCAGGACATCTAATGTGCTAATATTTACAACAAGTACCAAAGAAGAGATAAGAGAACACGGCATTTCCCGAATTTGCTGGACTGCGATAGTCCCCTTTAAAGAAACACCTTACACAGTCACTGTTCACAGGTCCCTTTTTGCAGCCTGTTGTTTTCTGAAATGAGATTTTGTACTGTTAGAAGATTGCACTGTTAGAAGGTGAGCTCTGTGAGTTAACCTTTGGATCAATTTCTAGAAGACTTTGGCACAAGGTAAGTCCTCCAGAAATATTTATTGAGTGAATTTGAGAAAAAGAAACTAGGAAAAGGATTTGTGGATGGAGAACAAGGTCGGAAACTTGTATTTGCCCAGTTCTCCATACTATTTTCTTCTTGAATAATTCCTTTTCAGATTTATTTTTTCAGCAATCTGTATTTGAAAGTTAGGGTCATAGGAACAAAACTAGATACGCTAAATCTAAGACTACAATAATCTCAAATTCTTTCCTGTTTAATCTAGAACTTAAAATGATCAGTCTTTAAAAAATCACCAAAGAAAATTTTTCTTAGTCAAGATTGCCTTCTTGTTGCACAAGATTGAGCTGGAATTAATCAGTGGAATGAGCAACGAATGCCAAGTAGTGTAGCAAAGAAAGGCAACATAATTCACAGGCGAAGTGCAGAGAAAGAGTTAGAGACTTGATTCGAATGCCAGATTCCCTCCTTACTCGTTGTGTGGCAAAATGAAGTAGATGTTTGTGCCCACCATGTTTCCCACCCATTGTATGACGTTTTGGGGAAATAAAAGTACATATTTATTCCTCATGAGGAGACCATTTCCCGTTTATGGCAGTGAATGAGAAGCAGAGATATGAAGTGTATTTGGGAGAAGAGTGATTCTCTGTGGTTGGAGCAGAAATTTTTGAAAGGAGAAGGTAAGAAGAGAGAGGAATGTAAATCACAGCTGATTGAACTGGGGAGCTTGTAACTAGCTAGTGGAGGGAAGCCACACCCCTTCCCCCAGCACACTCATCACCGCAGAGAAGGTACAGCCTTTAAGGGACTCTGACCTGAAAGTCAATGTGGGGAGGTTTTGTTTAGAAAACACAACCTAACAATGGTCGTGTGTTTATGATGATTTGATTCGATTAGTGGAAGATGTTTCACCTAGAAATCGCAAGGTCAAGTTCAGGGACTTTTCCTCCTTTTGAATTTGTCATATTTTGCAAGGTACATTGAAAACTCACTACAGCCCACATTTGCTCAGAGCACATACTTTGGAGCCAGGATAGAAGCTCCGTCGCTTACAAACTATGTGATCTCATTTAAGTTACTTAACCCTCTGCTCAACAGCTCTCTCATTTGTATGGTGAGAATGTAAATGGCAATTTCTAAATTAGCTGACAGATGCTGGAAGCATGCCTGGCAAATAGTAAATGCTCCAAAGTTGTTAGCTTGTTTGCAGTACCATTACTGAAATCCTGGACTTTTTCTGGTCAATCACCCACATTTTTACAAGGTTTCTGGTTTCCCTTGTTAAAAGTCCTTTGGATTTGAAATTCTACTCTAAGTCCTTGCTCTCATAATTAGTGTTTTGAGGAGAGATATATTGCAAGAAATGTTAGAACTCTGAAGCTCAAAACAATGTTCAAATGCAATTTAAACGTTAGAATTCTGAAGCTCAAAACAATGTTCAAATGCAATTTATTTTGGTGTAAGCATTTCATCTAAGCACCTGCATGCGTTTCTCCACGGATCTGCTGATTTAGGGTAACTCAGGAGTAATTTTCTTGCATTTCATGAGAAAGCGCTGAAACTATGCAACCAGTCTAAAGGTTTTCCGCCCTCAGCCTTTATGGGCCGCGACCCTTTAATACCGTTCCTCATGTTGTGGACCCCCAACCATAAAATTATTTTCATTGCTACTTCATGACTGTAATTTTGCTATTGTTATGAATCGTAATGTAAATATCTGATATGCAGGGTGGTCTTAGGCAACCCCTGTGAAAGGGTCATTCGACCCCCAAAGGGTTTGCGACCCACAGATTGAGAACCGCGGCCTTAAAGCAAAGCGCTGTAATTTGACAATTTCTCTTACCTGACACGTGTTATCCACAGCAGTCCGCTTCTATATTGATGGCGCCGTTGTTCATAATTATTGTAATCAGAAAATAACAGTCACTCTCGGGGGGGGACACTGCTTCTGCTGCTTTCATGAATATACTTTACTCTTTCCCCAGAGAGGTTTGTGTCCTTGGGAAGATGGGTTACTCGTGTCTTTGGGAATTCTGTGTCAAGCGCCTTTCCTGCTTACGCTCCTCTGCACGAACCGTCCCCCCCGGACCGCCGGGACCCTCGGCCCACCCGACCCCCTCCCCTGCCCGGTCCCCTCCACGCCTTCGTTCCCTCGTCTGAAGATTCAAATACTTTGTGAGTCTGCTGCTTTCCTACTAAGCGCATTTAGCGGTTTTCCGCTGACGCCTGATGGAATCTAAGGGACCTTGTGCGACATTCGAGGTTCCGCATGTCCTGGCTTTTTCTTACCCAGCAGCTCAGAGGTACAGTCCTCCCTTTCACCCCAGGCTAGAAATACTAGGGAGGTTTTGCTTCTCTCTTAAATATATATATACAAGTCCCTGCCTAATTTCCAAGCCTTCTAATGTTTTGCGATCTCTGCCTGGAATATCCCTCCTTTCCCCTGCATCTTCGTGTGCTCTAGGGACCGGTGAGACCCAGACGCGGTCCCGGCTGGACGCGGGCCTCCCTGGAGGCTCCCGGAGCCCCGGTGCTGACCCCGGCGGGAGCGCCGGCCGTTCTGTGACTACTGACTTTCGCCCTCCAGGCTCCTCTAAGAGGCTGCAGGCTTCCCGAGGGCAGCGGCTGCACCTGCGGGCCAGGGATACTCTGCCCGGGTGTTGGAGATTCTTGGTCACTCCAGGCTGCTCTGGATTTTCCCACAGTTCCGCCTAAGGTTGTCATCGATGCACAGGTGGAGATTTGTCACCACGTTCGTTTCCCTGGGGGCTCTCCTAAGGCTTCAAGCAGAAACATCTTCCTTTCTGTTCACGTACTTTTGCGTGTACACGAGAGCACAGCTAACCTGATGTCTGCCGTGTTCTAGCATTTTTGTTGCTGACAGTTGTGCCAGCCCACCTCTCACTTCCCTACTAAAAGGAAGAAATGTTCCTGATTCTACTTTGTGACTTTCGAGCCTCGCATAGGACGTGATCAGAACGGGCTCTCATTATCAATGCTGCGTTAAATGAATAAATGCACAGTGTTAGTGTCTGTTCTGCCTGGGGAATCATTTTTGTTTTCACGTCCATGGTTTACCTGTACTCTTAACCAGTGTTTCTCAAACAGGGATGAACATTAGAAATAACTTTCCGCTTTTACTTCCAGTGGTTTGGTTATACTCTTAACCCGTGTTTCTCAAATAGAGATGAAGATTAGAAACACGAGGAGGTTATTTTTTAAACATCCTTGACTAATGTTCTCAAACGTTAGTGTGCATTCAGATCGTTGTTTAATTAGTTTGATGTAAGCATGTCAAATTGTATTAAAAAAATCAGCTCACTGTACCCCACATATGCATAAATGTATTCATGATCTGTGTGTATATGACTTAATAATAATAATAAATAAAAATAATAAAATATGCATGTTTTAAAAAGTCACACACAAAAAAAAGATTATTGTTTCTGTAGGTCTGGAGGAAGGCCCCGCAATTTTATATTTCTAACAAGCTCCCAGGAGGTTTGCCTCCTGCTGGGCCAGATTCTCACTGAGCAATGAGTCCTGACCCTTTGAATCAGATTCTTCAGACAAGAATCTGGCCTGGAAGTCATATATGCCTAAGAATTTCCCAAGTGACTGTGATAATCACAGGTTTCCATCTACAAACAAGTTTCTCTGTGTGTTCTGACTCTGCAATATTATTGAGCAACTTGTCAGAAATTGTGCTAGAGGCTATGGCTACTGGATGAAGGTGATCAGAATGTTCCTAACCTTATGGAGCTCACAGTCTGATGACAGGAACAGATAAAAACATGTCAAAGAAATTCTAATACATTGACATAAATGTAAGAAAAAATAGTCAAGCCACTGGTAAAGCGATGACAAGGAAACTAAGATTTGAATGATACAACTGTACACACCTAAGGGATTACCAGGACAGGGGGTTTTGAACAAGGTTAGGAAATATATAAACCCCTGAAATAGGAAACAATCTAAGATCTCCCCAAAGACACGTGTGGCTGGTAGAGACAGTACAAATGGGAAGTGCCACGTAGTGATGTGGGCAGGAAGCACAGCACACAAAGTGGAGGACGGTCCCCACAGAACACGAGGTCACAGGGACAGAAGCTCTCCAACCAGCAGCTGAGACAGGGATGCTTCGGATCTTGGCTCGGTTTCTTTGAGATAGGACCCACAGCCCAGGTAACCCTCAAACCCATCTGCAAACATTTTTATTCCTGAGTTTATGGAAATATTCTTTATGTATAGAAAGAACAATATAGACCATACATGTTTCACTTTGGAATGACTTTTTATCTTTGCTTTCCATTTATCTAAACCGGCCATCAAAAGAGATTCCTGTCAATTTATATTTGCAGCTAGTGTGTTGAAGCGTCAATACCATTTAACTATTTTTATTTTTCCCTTCACTAAAAGAGTGAAGCATGGAATGCCATGTCTTTGACCGCATGTTGAAGTTACAACAAACATATCTACATGTAGGTATGCATATGTCTGTGGTTATATCACACACATACATGACATGTAAAAAAATGATAAATTAACATTCTATGGAAGATATTCTTTTTCATGAAAAGTTTAGGAATTCAGAATTCCAGCAGATAAACTGGTCACAAGTGTATTCTTAGCTGTTTCTACCCCTCCCTCCAAACTGGAATCCATAGGCAGCTTGATGAATTCCGAGGCCTGGCTCCTGGGCATAGTAAAGCATCTGAAATGCTCCCATCTCAGAGCTCCCTGTTGCAAAAACCAAGAGGCTTTCTCGGCTGGAGCACTCAAAAAGGAGGCATGGTGTTTGGCTGGACGTCATACATTTTACTTTCATCCTTTAGAAAGTTGTCAACTCTTCAGCAGTTTATTTTGGAATAAATGTGTAAATTTTGTTTCTCTGCCACCACTTCTGCTCCTCCTGCTCTATATAGAAACATGCATTTTTCATTTTGCTTTAGATAGGAAACAGAGAGTCATCAAGCCCACTTGGTCAGTTTGCTTTACCACTGTGAGCACTGTTTTTCAGTCCCAGTAACTCCCAACTGCAGGCCACTTGGCCGTCAGTCCTGGGTAAGGATTTCAATACATCTCTGTGCTCCCTGGATTCCAGACCTCAAGGAATTCCCAGACTCTAATTCCTTCAATTACGCCCCTTCCTTTTTGCATTTTTAGCACTGCCCAACTTATTTTTTAAAACTCAGCCTCTCCTCGAATCTTGACTCAACAATTAAAGTCACAATTGCATTGCTGTGGTTACTTTATCAATCAATATAATTTGCAACTTGCCTCTGATAAATCTCTTTAGAGTTTTCACAATGTGTGTAGTCTGAAAATTATTTTCTAAGTTGTCCAGTTTTTCCCAATACAAATAATGTTTAATCAACATTACAACAACCAAAAAAAAAAAAAAAAAAACCCTTGATGTGCATTGAAATTGCTAGTTAAATTGGTTTCACAAATAGCAATAGAATAATCTAAGATAATAGTTCTATTTACATGCTTTTTTCTATTTCACGCATATTTTATTTCTGAGGAAGCATATATATTTTGCATTGTTACTTATCTCGTTTAACATTTCAATACTGTAAATTGTACTCCAAACTCTTTAGATTTCAATACTTCAGTCTATTAAAATTAAATTAAAAAAAATATAGCTGGGCATGGTGGCTCATGCATATAACCCAGCACTTGATAGGCTGAGGCAGGTGGATTGCCTGAGATCACAAGTTTCAGACCAACCTAAGCAAGAAGAAGACACCATCTCTAAAAAATAGCCAGGTGCTGTGGCGGGAGCCTGTAGTCACAGCTACCCGGGAGAAACACTTGGACCAAGAGTTTGAGGTTGTTGTGAGCTAAGATGCCACAACATTCTACCAAGGGTGACAAAGTGAGAGACTCTGTCTCAAAAAGAAATATATATGTGTGTGTATACATAATATGTAGCTTTATGTTTGACACATAGTAAGTACTTAAAATATTTACTATTTTTTGTTAGTAACTTTTTTTCTTTAACACCATCATATGAAAATGTTATAGATAGAAACCTTTAGAATATTATTATCTGTTTCATGGAAAGGGCAGGAAAGTTTTGAAAACAAGCCCAGTATTTCAGGATTCAAATATGGGAGAAAATAGTTTTAAATGCAATAAAGAATATACCGTACTTAAAACAATAATTTGCTTTTAATACCTTCTGAAGACATAATAGGATTCAATCAAGTAAGAAACTTCTCTTCTGGGCATTTCCTCATTGTTATCCATGTAATCATTGAATTGGTAAAAATATTTCCTATTTTTATAAATGCTAAAACTGAAGTTATGGGTATCAGACAGCCAGTGAGAAACTGAACCAAGAGTCAAACAGATCTGTCTTAAGCCCAATTCCAAAACCTTCGCTTAGTCCTGGAACTGAAGCCCACGTTGGAAAGGTTAGAAGGACACTCCTGTGTAAACACCTCATCATATCAACTCTGACGGCTTCCCCGTGGGGCTTCCCTGCACCACGCCTCATGCCAGACCCTGTAGGTTGTGGTTTGGGGAACAGTTTGTTTAATCTGCAAAAGCATACAACAAGCAATGGTTGGGTACACATCAATAGTGGCAATCTCCCTCTAATATAGATGTCTGTTCAGATACAGTGACAGTCTCTTTCAACTAAACAAAGATCATCGACATTGAATAGTAAAGCATTCTTCCTGCAAACTTTTTCAGATTCGCGGATCATTAAGCTAAGTGGTTTAAATACTATGGTAATGGTCCATGCCAAAGTCTCTTCTCCCAGTTTCCTAATTGTCTGTATCACCCTACATCACATTATACCTTATGGGACACTGATTTTGTGCCCAAATGATTCATGTTCAATCAAACAGTGTTAGACACATTAACACCTTTCCTTACACTCAGATCCTTTAGCATATTTCATTGATGAATATATATGATGGGTAGAAATTTTATATTTTCTGTGGGGGAAACTCTTATTAAAAACATTTTTAAAGAACTTGCATTCTGTACTCAAAGAGAGGGGAACTTCTAAATTTGAGCAAAGTGATTTGAGCTTTAAATCCTTTACTTCTGTTAAAATTCTCTTTTGTTCATCTTCTATGAGTATATTTTAGTAACAACTTTTTAACCTGTCCTAGAAGAGTTCCTCTGGTATACTTCAGACAGTTTCAAGTCAAAAGGGAAAGACACAAATGTAGACAAAATAATCTAGTTTATAAAAGTTGTAAATTGAAGAGGAGTGAAGCAGAAGTAGTAACTGATAGCCAATAACAGAGCAAAGTCAAAGATGCAATCCACCTGCAGGCCCATCTGTACTACAGGCACAGGAAGCAGAAAAATGATCCCCAAACCTTTCTGATTGCACATGTAAGTATCATCAACATACAGGCATTACTGTCCAGATATATTGTGTATATAATAAAACAGAATCAACAAAGTTTGATGTTGAGTTAAAGATCAAATAATGTGCACGTCAGTAAATTGCTACTCATTTTTTTCTTGTTTCATCTCTCCTCTCATTTATTTATTTATTATTAAATCATAACTGTGTTCATTAATACATTTATGGGGTACAATGTGCTGATTTTATATACAATTAGGAATTCTAACATCAAGCTGGTTAACATAATCTTCGTCACACTTACTTATGTGTTGTGTTAAGACATTTATCGTCTACTCCTAATAGTTTTGACATGTGTGGGTATTTGGTGGGAACTTGCTACTCATTTTTGCTTTCTATTACCATTAGCAAGTATCTTAGGGCACAATACAATGCCAATATAATGCATGTATCTGCTCCAGGCAAGATTTATTTCTCAGAATACTAAATGCAAATGCATATTTCAGTCTTTTAGGTAAGTTTGACCCTTGGTGGTCGAGTGACAGATGATGAGATTGCATCAGGAAAGGGAGAGATGCAAATACTGCCTTTTTCTTGTCATTTTCTCGTGTTTATGTTTTAGTATCGTCTTTACTCCACACTGTCATTGCAGCGGTCTTGTTTGTGAGGATTTGGATACAACCAAACACAAGAATGTGTTCTGCAAATCCAATTGACAGGCACAAGCCTGTGAGCAGAAACAGGTAGAAGGGAGCCACAGCGAAGCTTTCTGCACCAAGAACGCGTTTCTTGCCTTGGGATGTCCAGACTCACCCTGCGTCTGTCCGCATGGACGTGCAGGAGAACTTGCCAGAGTTGCATTGTCAGCCCAGAGTAACTCTCAGTGAAGATTGTTTTCTACTATATAATTTGGCTTAAGATACAAACATAAAATGATATTGTAGTATTTTGTCTCAGGACCTCAATGAATAATGTGAAATTCTTCCTGGGGCCCTATGTTAAGCTGATAATGACTCCCAAAGGTAGGACCACATCCTAATCTCAGCAAATTGTGTCACCTGATTTGGAAAAGGACTCCTTGCAGATGTAATTAAATTAAGGATGATGAGATTAAATTATCTTGGATTATCGAGCGGGGCCTTAAAAACCATCACTATGTCCTTCTAACAGAGAGGCTGACTGGGCCTGCCAGACAACAATGATGTCTGCAACCAAAAAATAGCTGGGTGTTGTGGCAAACACCTGTAGTCCCAACTACTTGGGAGGCGGAGGCAGGAGAATTGGTTGAGGCCAGGAGCTGGAGTTTGCTGTGAGCTGTGATGCCATGGGATTCTACCCAGGGCAATAGCTTGAGGCTCTGTCTCAAAGAAAAAAAAGAAAAAAAAAAAAGGTTTCGTGAATCCTAATTAGGCAATAGAGTAAATCTAGCACTGAAAAGTGATGTTTTCAGGACTAATTTTTATACAAGATTTCCTCATTTTAGAATAATCGAGTAAACTTTCTGCTTTTAATGAATATTGAGAAATTGTTTTATTAATGATGTTAAGCAAGTCCATCGTGTGCCTTTAAGATATTAAATGTTCTCATAAGCATTTTTGTGAGGTGATTAGATTTAGAATTTACATGTTAGAATTTCTTTCTTTCTTTTTTTTTTTTTTAGAGACAGATTCACTATGTCACCTTTGGTAGAGTGCTATGGTATCACGGCTTACAGAAACCTCCAACTCTTGGTCTTAAGCGATTGTCTTGCCTCAGCATCCCAAGTGGCTGGGACTACAGGTGCCTGCCACAACACCGGCTATTTTTTTAGGTTGTAGTTTGTTGTTGTTTGGCAGCCAGGGCTGGGTTCGAACCTGCCAGCTCCAGTGTAGATGGCTGGCACCCTAGCCGCTGACCTACGAGCTCAGAGCCTGCCTAGCTATTTCTTATAGATGGTGTCTCAGCACTTGCTCAGCCTGGTCTTGAACCTGTGAGCTCAAGCAGTCCACCTGTCTTGGCCTCCCAGAGTGCTAGAGTTACAAACGAGAGCCACCATGCCTGGCCCACTTTTTTTTTTTAATCGAGACAGAGTCTCACCTTGTCACAGTCTGTAGAGAGCTCACAGCAACTGCAAACTTAAACCCACCAGCCCCTTAGCATGTCACCAGCTCCTTAACCACCGAGCTACAGACGCCCAGCCCCCATTTCTTTACTGACACAACTTCAGTTTAGCATTTCCCATGAAACATTACAAAATTTATCTTACGTCATACTTTGTCCCCATTGACCTATCAGTATGAGAAATTGCAGTAAATGACTTTGAAATGGTTGAGTACTTTGCAATACTAAAATAAACCCAACTTGGTCATGAAAAAAAAAAGAGAGGGGGATTAGGTGTGTGCGTGCACACACACACACACACAGGAAGAGGACACGTGACCAGAGAGGAGAGATTGGAGTGATACGGCCACAAGAGAAGGGATGCTGGCAGCCCCCAGAAGTTGAAGGGACGTTTTCTCTTTCAGGGTTGCGGCAGTGTGCACAGCCTGATGACACCTTGATTTTTTCTTTTCTATGCAGTTTTTGGCCAGGGCTGGGTTTGAACCCACCACCTCCGGTATATGGGGCCGGCGCCCTACTTCTTTTAGCCCCAGGTGCTGCCCTGACACCTTGAGTTTAGACCACTGGCCCCTAGAACTGTGAGAGCATAATAAATTTCTATTGTTTTAAGTCAGTAAATTTCAAACAAATAGTTATGGCAGCCACAGGAAACTCACACTGGCATCAAGGGGCTTAGAAATTACTGAAGAGATACATAAATTAGTACACCGGGAAAGGAATGGGTTTCATTTAGTGACTCCTCAGTGGGGAAGCACTGGTGTTCTGATTTTGTGGGGGATCAGGCAGGATGGGTCTAGCTCTTAAAAGGCACAAGGAATACGCTGCTATTTTCTTGGGTAAGGAAGACACTGAGGCTGTTAGTAAGTGCTGAAGACCATGTTGAAGATCTTAACATTCTTGTCATGTTATCGCTCTCTGACAACAAACATCTATGGTTTGATATATATTCTCCTTTTTATGGAAAAGTGGAGCCTCAAAGATGCTAAATAACTTGTCCAAGATCAAACAGCTTGCGAGAGTGTGTAAACGTGTGGTAAATGTAAGTAGGAAAAAGTGCTTCCATCCTGCGTCACAGGCTCCCTGGCATGTATAAAAAGTGAGCATGATGGGTCGTAATTTGTATCACTCCCTGTACTGGAATGAACTAGACATGTGCCCTGCTGTCTCCTCCATTCAGGAAAAATTAGCACAGTCCCTTGGGGCACATACACCCGGACCCCTCAGGTGTGGACTGTGCTATAAAAAAACAGAAATAGCCTTGAACATCCTCAGAGGCCAAGAAACTTCTTCACATCCTAAACATTATGTACACTCTTTTCATCTTTGATGTTCTTGCCCAGGGACCTACTCGTGTGATTGCATTAACTAATTAGCAGAATATGTGTTTTTTAAATACTCAAGGAAACATTCTACTGTCATTCACTTATGACATTAGCTAGTCATCATAAAATGTAAGCCCGCTTTTCATCCTCCTAAAAGTCACGCCTCATGTCACAGGGAGAAACATAGGCAGCAAAACTATAACCCAGCCTGTTAGTGGTATCCGTGACACCACAGGCTAAGCTGTTAAATTCTGTTCTAAACCCATTGTGCTTGGGTGACCACAGAATGTGCGATGGTCTTTGAACAGGTAAAACCAGATCTGCTTCTCTCAATAGCAGGATTATAGGATTCAGTTCTATCTGTAAAGCGGTCCATTGTTTCCTGATGCCACACCTTCCGCAGGCAATAGGCATGTGGCCCCAACACATGCGGAGCATGTGCCCACGTCGTCTCTGTCCTGAGTCCCGTCAGCAGGGACCAGCTCCTCCCTTTCTGCACTTGCTCCCATCTGGCCTGTGCCTGGGTTTCCTCTCTTTGCTAAAGGCCCCAAGGGTGTCTCCATAGTTGGTACCCATGTCCAGCTTTTTGTCTTCTCTTTCTCACTTCTCTATGGAGACCTTGACTCAGACTCACATTGCCATTCTCTCCTGCTTCAGACTATCTGGCTCATTGTCCCAGATAATTTTGAGTTCTTGCTCTAGCCTGATCTGGCCCCCTGACCTCACTGAGTACAGGCGTTTGTAGTCCTAGCTTAGTTGAGAGACGTACAGGGGTTCTCAAGCTCAAGGGTTCTTAAGAGCTGTGATCGTCTTCTAGTTTGAACCATATACTAAATAATAGCACCACCCAGGCGCCAGTGAGGGCACAATCTGGAAGATACAGACATGTAAATACATGAATGCAGTAGCAATTATAAATATAGTGATAGAAACATGAGGCTAGAAGTTGTAGGAAGAAGGGAACGATCAACCTCAGTTAAAGAGCAGAGATATCTTTGCTGAAGAAACTAAAACTGTCTTGGCATTTAAGCAATGACTAGGATTTCCCCAGACAGGCAAAGAGAAGGCTTTTTACCTAATTTGAAGGAAAAACAGAGTCACAGGGACAGAATGTGAATTGCTAAACCAAAAACCAAGGATGTCAGAAGGACTGACAGGGTCAGCTTGAAATTCCTGGGTGAGGACCAGAGGTCCCCCAAACATCCAAAACTTAGTGTAAAGTCATAATAATGACTTTAGGAAAATATTTATGTGCTGAAGTTTTCAATTTCAAAATATTTTTTAAGAACTCCCTTTTCTCTGAGATCTTGAATCAATGGACAGAAAAAAAAAAAAAATTATGTCTCCATTTCCCTGGCTGGGCAGGCTGGCAAAAGAGCACAGCTGGCTTCCTTTTCTTTGCTCCCTGGTGACTCTTGGCTTCAGAATCCTGCAAAAATGTTATTAAGAAATGAGGTTCCAGGGTGGTGCCTGTGGCTTATCGAATAGGGTGCTGGCCCCATAAACCGAAGGTGGTGGGTTCAAACCTGGCCTCAGCTGAACTGCAAAACAGAAAAATAGCCGGGCATTGTGGTGGGCGCCTGTAGTCCCAGCTACTTGGGAGGCTGAGGCAGGAGAATCGCCTAAGCCCAGGAGTTGGAGGTTGCTGTGAGCTGTGTGATGCAATAGCACCCTCTCTACAAAAAAAAAAAAAAAAAAAAAAAAATTAAATAAATAAATGAGGTTCCTATATTGAATTTGCTTCAGTAACCCGGGTTCTTTTTTGAAACTATGATGGCTCCATGT